>PVKC010018360.1:0-19674 GCA_004027635.1 Crocidura indochinensis
CCAGGAAAATGAGGAATCAAATTAGCTGCCTACTAATTCCTCTCCTAGTTCCTGAGGAACTCTTGTTTCAAACTGATTAATGACCTGGGGGCTAAGCATTAAGAAATGTAGGACACTGCCATCTTCCTGGCAGAAAAGCAGTGCAGCCCCACACCACTAATGTTCAAACGAAAATCATGGCCCTGACTTTTCCAGGTGGACTGGTCTAGGCTGATCTCTGGGTCCTTCTCAGATTGGGGGCAGACAGATTTCCTTTTCTCCTTAGAACACAACAGCCCATAGACACACCCAATGCCCAGATGTGGTCATGCACAATCAAACCTTATCAAACAGCCAAGTCACTAAATTTGTGTTCCCACTAGGATCACGGCAAATCTTTTTGTTTTGTTTTGTTTTGTTTTTGGGCCACACCCGGCAGTGCTCAGGGGTTACTCCTAACTCTATGCTCAGAAATACCTCCTGGCAGGCACAGGGGACCATATGGGACACCGGGATTCGAACCAACCACCTTTGGTCCTGGACCAGCTGCTTGCAAGGCAAACACCACTGTGCTATCTCTTTGGGCCCAAGGATCACCGCAAATCTGAAAGGAAAGAAGACCACCAAGCTTAGTAAACCTAACCTATAACACAGAAGGCTCACCTAGCACCACCCACAGCTAGTAAATACTTAGACAATGACTTTAGTAATTCAATTGAAATATATAACAACTACTACAAATTGACCCTCATTTATTTTTATTATTATTTTTGTTTCTGGGTTATATCACATGGCACTCAGGGGTTGGTTAATCCTGGCAAGCTCGGGAGACCACATGTGATGCTGGGGATCAAACCCAGGTCAGCTGTGTGTAAGGCAAATACCCAATTTGTTGTGTGATTGTTCTGGCACTGAAATTGACCCTTACTAATTTATGTTTTGGTAACTCCTTTTGTTGTAACAAATAATCTGAAGTAAATTTGCCATTGCCTGTAAAGGAGCAGGATAGGGTGGTAGGTGGAAAATTGGAGGCACTGGTGGAAGGCAGGTCACACTGGTCGTGGGACTAACGTTTGAATATTTAATTTCTGAAACAATTATATTTTAAACAACTTGGCAAATCACACACTGATATAATCACTGATATAGTAAAATAAGGCAACTGTTGGGCAAGTTCTTTACTGTATCTAGCTGTGCTGGGCACCCAGGGTCCTGGATGTTGTCTGTGAACCACTGTGCTCTGTAGGGCAGGTGACCCAGGTGACCCAGGCAAAAGTAGAACGAGTTGCCTGCAGGGAAGGAGTTATTTTTCAGGAGAAATACCAGAAGTGGAAAGAGCCATTTACTACAAAGCAGTATGTTTGAGTATAAAAAAACTGAGGCAGACTGGCAGCAAGGTCCTCTTTGTGACTCAGAAGAGCCATTTTTGGGGTCGGTGCAGCGGCGCAAGCGGTAAGGCATCTGCCTTGCGCGTGCCAGCCTAGAACGGACCATGGTTTGATCCCCCGGCATCCCAATGGTCCCCCAAACCAGGAGTAATTTCTGAGCACATAGTCAGGAGTAGTAACTCCTGAGCTTCACTGGGTATGGCTGAAAAACCAAAACAACAAAAAAAGAAGAGTCATTTTTATCCCAGGACAGAGTACCCTGAAGGAAAAAGAAGAACCAGAACAAGAGGAGGAATCTTCCAGCCATCCAGCCACACAGTCCCAAGAAACAGAGCAGACAAACTGGTAGTAGGGTCCTCTATGCGACTCAGAAGAGCATGACTTACTGGCTTGTAACCTGAACTCACCTCCTATCCTCCTTAGTTGTTAGAAAATGGGACCCTACCATTATTATATGGCCACTGTTCCCCATGATGGACAGAGCCACTAAATTTGGTTGCTGAAAGCCTCTTTTCAAGCCATCTCATAATAGTGGACCTCTCCAGAAAAAAGCAGATTTTTTATTCGGGAAGCTTCTGGCATCCAGTGGTAGGAGGAGACTCTAGGGAGAGGTAAAGTTCATGAGAACCCACTCTCTGGAAGATTTCCCTCACACCCTATCATGTTTTGAACTTAATGCTCACTGAAACCAGGATGGCTGACTGGAGTTCAGAAGAAAAACTCCGAGACGCGTTATTGGGCTCTGATATGTTCATAGCTGCCATCCAGGATATAAAATTTATTTTATCTTAATTTTACTTTACATTGGGCTTTGTTTTATTCTCTTGTTTTTTACTGTGTTGTAACTACATGGTTTCTTGCTCAGCTTTATCTTTGTGGCTGCTTTGCTGGCTGGAGTTTATCAAATGGTTATGAGAGAAGGGTCCTGGGGGAAGCACTCCCTGGCACTGTTCTGCAGGGCTAAGTCTGGGCACCAATTCTGGGTTTAGACTCTGCCCCCAGAGCCCCGGATCAGATTCCAGCCCAACTCCCCGGACTGGATGAAGACTTGAGCAGAGAAGCCCAGTTGAAATCCAGGCATTTCAACTGTGATCCTGTTAAATAGTTTCCTGTCTTACATTATTTGCATGTGAGAGGGGGTGGGGAAAAAGCCAGAAATGTTTTATAGTGCATTTCCTTCCTTCCACCCCCAACCCTGCTAAAGATACAGCCAGAAAATTTGATGGCTGTGGATGAGCTATCCTACAGGGTCCAACTTTTATTTTGGGGGCCACACTGGTCGGTGTTTAGTTCTTACTCCTGGCTCTGTGCTTAGAGATTGCTTCTGGTGGGCTCTGGGGATTTTATGGGGGGTACCGAGGACTGAACCTAGGTTGGACAGATACAAGGCAAAAACCCTACCCAATGCACTATCACTCCAGCCTTAGGGCTAGATTTTTTTTTTTATATGGCCTATTGGGGAGGGACATCTATTGATTTTTCTCCACAATACCAATCAATGAGAAGATGCTCACTATATTGACCTCTTCCTTCATGATTCTTTTATTTTTTTTTTCCTTTGGTTTTTTGGTCACACTAGGAAGTACTCAAAGATTACTCCTGGGTCTGCGCTAGGGTTCATTCTTGGTGGGACTCCATCCAGACCATGTGTTGCTGAGGATAGAACGCAGGACCTTGTACCTGTCACCTTAGAGCCACAGCTAAGGCCTTTTCTTCTGCCTTTATTATCAAATATGTCATCAATTTTCTCTAACAAAATATATGTTGAATGAAATTTCTTTGTTCTAGTCCTACGAGGATGCTCATTCTCATTGGGGACCAGAATCCTAACCTCTTCCTCTTTAACATCACCCCGGCTCCCACCCCTGCTCTTCTCCCAGAGATCTTACTTTTCAGACTGAATATGGCGCCTGCTCTGTTGGAGGATGTGTGCGCCTGCCTTCTGCTGAGACTCGCTCTCCCTCTGCTCCCTGACTGTAGGGGATGGACTGAATTACCTTCCACCCACTCCTCAGAGGAGCTGATCAGCCCTCCCTTTGCCCCATGAGGCTTGTCATTTCCTGAACAAGAGGACACTCTGCCCCTTAGCCCTTGGTGTCCTGCCCTCCACTCCCACCTTTGGAAGCCCAGATTTTCTCACCTCCTCCTCAAAGCTGTCTCTAGTCCCTTCTCTCCACCATTCTGTCCTTCATGTCCAGCATTCCTTTGCTTCTGAGCAGACTCTAGTTCCTCTCTGGTCTTTTCAAGCCTCTTCCCTTTAACTCCTTAATTGGACTGTAATACCATCAAGCCTACTTACTGGCTTTTACTACTGGCTATGTGGGGTGCAGATTAACTCTATTGTCTTGTAGTATTCAGGGGAATGATTACTAGTCTGCAATGATACATGTAATTAGATATAATTAGAGCAATAAGTGAGCCAGGCATGAGATGCCACATGTGCATTTTATTATGGAAAGAGTGGGTGTTTGGCCCCTACCTGAGTTAAGGAAGAGGGGCCCAGTTACTCATTTGTGGATCTCACAGAGGTTACTTCTGAGACTCCATTTCCTCACCTGCACTGCTCTTAGAGGTTCTTTCCAGTTCCAACACTATGGTCTAATTATATTTCAATTGCTTGTTTTTTAAAGAAGTCTCCTTGGGCCTTCTGTGCACAGATTTGTTGGGAAGAAAAATAAGGAGGGCAAAGTTCCTCCGTTCCCCCCCCCCCCAATTTGTACTATCTTTTGTAATGACAGGAAATGGTGGTACATCTGAGAAACAGAGAACAAGGGGACCAGTGATCTCAATAGGAGAAAGCAGGGATATTCCAGAGAGTTATTTCAAATGAGATGCTTCCTGCAGGAGGAGAGATTTCCGTTGTCCTTATGGGTGGCAGTTGGTTGTGGGAGGAGAGGAGTTTGTGGCAGGCATGTGGGTAGAGGGACCCTGGAGCGGGGCACTGGCCCAGACATGTATCCCATGTGCTAAATATAAAGGGGTGAGCCTGTGGATATTGCTGTCGCTGACTACAGCAGAGAAGCATGAGGAGCTCTGAGGGCTCAAGTGTTTGGAGATTTGAGCTGTAGGCTTGGATGAGAACTACTAATTGCTTAGGGCATCTCTATAGGCTGACACTCTTAATCCCCCGGGAAGGCATATCCAAGAAGATATGTCCAGATTCCTGTCACAGTTAGGAATCATCAATTATGTCTTATGTCATATATAAGACCAAAGTAAATGTTTCATAGGGTTGGAGCATCATGCTTTGCATGTGGAACACTAAGGTTGTTCCTCAACACCACATAGATCCTAAAACACTGTGTTGATCTGTGCCTGAAGTAGCTCTCAAAACCCACTCAAAGTCTCTATTTTTAATATATGAAAGGAGGTGGAAAGGGCCTCACTCAATCCACATGAATGGAAGGCAGGCTTTCCCTCAATCCTTAACCTTTACTGTGTTCAGGAAAATTCATATTTGACAGACATATATGTAAGGAATGTGGGAACAACATAGTTTAATCCTCAAGCTTTACTGTACATAAGAACATTCATACTGTAGGGTCAGAGTTAGGCTCCAATTAGGAGGGTGTTTTTACCCTGCACATGACTTGGCTGTGCTTTTATGGTCCCTATGTCCAGTGGCAAGGGCCAACTTCTTCCTGGTATATTCCCCCCAGCTCATGATCCAGAAATAACAAAGAATAGGTCCTAGGTTGATGACCGGAGACAGTTTAATTCCTTAGAATGATACTTAATAGGACCAAAAGAGGATCTAGGGTATCTGAAGGTTAATAGTGTATAGCACAGGGTTGATAAGGTCGTGGGGTTCAGCACAATGAGGCTTAGGAGTGCCCTGGAGCAAGGCAGCATTATAGGTAGTATCTCCTTTAACCAGAGCTCTCTGTGAGGGAGAAGGACAGTCTGAGATCAAGCCCAATTTGGAAACATTGATCTTGGGAGGGTTGGCACCCCTCTCTGTGCTGTCCTTCCCTATCTCTGGTATGGTGGTCTCTCAGAAACGTTAAGTCTCAAGGAGAATCCCTGGAATAATCACTTTATAGGGTCCCCTGGAACAAATAGCACTACAGAGGTTCCATCTGATCATCATAGGACATGCCCGAAGCAATAATAAACAAACAGATAACCAAAATAGCACCTATTCAGGGCTTTTTGCTTCTATGGATAATGTTGTTAATATATATACCTGTAATTTTGGAGAAGCAACACCCAGCAATGTTCAAGGCTTACTCTTATGGCAAGCTCAAGGACTCTATGTAGTACAGGGAATCAAACCCAGATTGGAGCATGTCAGGCAAGCACCCTACCCACTGGATCAATGTACTATTGATCCAGTCCTGATTCTATTATTACTATTACTAATACTATTTTAAAAATTCCAGTTCTGAGATTGAAGAAAATTTCCTCGCTTTGAAAAATAAAACCCAGGGGCCAGAGCAATAGCACAACAAGTGGGGCATTTGTCTTGTATGTGGCAGACAGACCTGGGTTAACCCTGGTTCGATCTCATATAGTCACCTGAGGCTGCCAGGAGACTTTTCTGGCTTTTACAGAGCCAGGAATAAACCCTGAACACCGATGAGTGTGGTTCAAAAACCAAAAACAAACAAATGGAAGAGAGAAAAGAGAAAGAAAAGAAAGAAAAAAGGAGAAAAGAAAGGAAAAAAGAAAGAAGAAAAAAGAAAGGGAAAGAGAAAGAGAAAGAAAAAGAGAGAGAAAGAAAAAGAAAGATAGGAAAAGAGAAAGAGAAAGAAAAAGAGAAAGGAAGGAAGAAGAAAGGAAGAAAGAAAGGAAGTTAGAGAGAGAGAAAGAAAAAGAAAGAAAGGAAGGAAGGAAGAAATGAGGAAAGAAAGGAAGGAAGGGAGAAAAGAGAAAAGGAAAGAGAAAGAAAGGAAAGAAAAGAAAGGATGAAAGGAAGGAAGGGATTAACAAGCAAACTTAGGACCCAGAGCAATAGTTCGGTGAGTAGGGCACTTGCCTTGTACATGGCTGACTCAGGTCCTATATCCTCCACCATATGTGGTTCCCTGATCCTGCCAGGAGTAATTCCTGAGTGCAAAACCAGGAGTAACCTGAGTATTGCTGGGTTTGGTCCCCTAATCAAAAGTAAACCAAACCAACAAAAAATAGAGCTTCAAATATTGTCTCCTTTCATGAAAAACTTTGCTCTCAGTTTTCTTTTTTCTTCCTCCTTTATCCACTGTGTCATCCTGGAGAGCATCTTGTACTGGTGCCTGAACCTAGCAGTGTGCCTGCTGCATCCACAGGCCTGAGAGTGGTCAGGCGGGCACTCATTTTTCTGCCTCCTCTGCTTGACTCGCAGTGTGAAGCAGCATGCACGCTATGGCCAGCTGATCCTGGTCAATTCCACCGCAGCTGACACCGGTGAGTTCAGCTGCTGGGGGCAGCTCTGTGATGGCTACATCTGCAGGAGGGATGAGGCCAAGACCGGCTCCACCTACATCTTTTTTACAGGTAAGCTCTTGATGCACTCAACACTTCCAACCTCTGCACTTGGGCCAGAGAGACAGTGCAGAGGTTCAAGTGCTGCTCTTCAGTGGCTGGCACCACATAATATTCTCCTGAGCATTGCTGGCGTTGAGCCCTATGCCAACCTCTGCTTGTGGCTTGATAGAAGTTTTCGCCAATCTGGTGAAAATCTTATAATGATGAAATCACTCTCTGGGCTCAGAGCCCTAACAGCTATGGTTCTTCTACTTCACTTCTGAGCCTCACAGTAACCTTTCAAGTAAGTACTAATGCAATTTTTTTTTTTTTTTGGTTTTTGGGTCACACCCGGCAGTGCTCAGGGGATACTCCTGCCTGTCTGCTCAGAAATAGCTTCTGGCAGGCACGGGGGACCATATGGGACACCGGGATTCGAACCAACCACCTTTGGTCCTGGATCAGCTGCTTGCAAGGCAAACGCCACTGTGCTATCTCTCCGGGCCCTACTAATGCAATTTTATTACTCACCTCTCAATCACCCTATGGAAAAGTTCAGGTTTAAGGCCATTAAATAAATCCTTAGCCGAACAGCAAGTTAGGGGCAACAGGAACCCAGGGCTGTCTGACTCCAGAGGTTTTCTACAGAGTCCAATGTGATTGTCACAAGAGGTGCATGCTTTTTTATATTTAAATATGAATTCCGATTTAATAGTGATGAACAGCTCCCTAGTGGCACTTGCCAGGTGCTTCTGTTGCCACATGTGACCACTGACAAGAATGTGGCATCAGGGGCCGGGTGGTGGCGCTGGAGGTAAGGTGCCTGCCTTGCCTTCTGTTAACCTAGGACGGACCGCGGTTCGATCCCCCGGTTCCCCATATGGTCCCCCGTGCCTGCCAGGAGCGACTTCTGAGCGGATAGCCAGGAGTAACCCTTGAGCGTTACCGGGTGTGGCCCGAAAACCAAAAAAAAAAAAAAATAAATAAATAAATAAATAAATAAATAAAATAAATAAAAATAAAAAAGAATGTGGCATCACTGCAGGATGCTCTATGCTCTGTCGTACAACCTGGCTCTTAGACCTCTGCTTCCATAACCCACATCCTGTCTCAAGATGCCTGGCTGAAGGCCACATTGAGTTTGTTTCAAGTACACTGAGCCTAAGTTTTAGGGACAGAATTTTCCCATGCTAGTGGCTCTTGTGACCAGAAACTTCCCAGACTCCTTCCCTTTAGAGAGCTCCAAACTCTGAATTGGGGTCAAATTCTCTAGCAAAATCAGGTCCGGAACAGATATTTGGAATATTTTTGTTGAAGTGTGTGGTGTTTTATTTTTTTTTCCCACATCCAGAGATACTCGGGTTATTCCTGATTGTGCACTCAGGGATTATTCCTGGTGTTCAGGAGAACATAAAAGTTACTGTATTGGCTATGTATAAGTAAACACCCTACCTACATACTATCATTTTGGCCCCACTGTGGGAATCTTAATGCCACTCTCTGGTGCCACTGTTGTCTAAGACAGTTGTTTCTTGGCCATAAGGGAAAAGGGCTGCGAAACACTGGCCTAAGGCTTATCAGGTGAAGCCAGATGCTTCCTGAGTGTCTAGACAGGGGCTTTGCTGAGATCTGGCTGCATCTTGAATCTATCACCATCAGCCAGACAGAGACTTCAGTTCTTTCTCTGACTCAGAGGCTCTCCTGTCCTGACCCTGAACCCAAACTTTAGCAAATTCTCAGGTTTTTCTTTTCAGAACTTCTCTATTCCTTGTATAAACAGATGCATTAACCCTCTTATATTTCTGGAAGGACATCTATCCCCCCTCCAAATAATAATAATATAATTAATTGATTACTTTTCTTTTAAGAAATGAAGCAAGGGTAGGCAATGTCAATGTCCCTTGACTGTAAAGGCAGAGGAAAGAGTAAACTCTAGGGACTGTGACTGACCCTTGTGCTTCTTGAATGATATCTTCTTGTGAATAAAAGGGCAGTTAAAAACTGTGCATAGAGCTGACATCAGTTCAAGTCCCATATGGTCTTGGAGCTAGGACTGATCTCGGAGCACAGCCAAGGATATCCACCATATCCCTGAAAGCTTTTTCAGCATTTTTTCAAATCTATTTCAGCTTTTAAGAAAACTATATCTCAAAGGGATGCAACACAAGGCATCGTTTCATGTGCACATTCTTCAGCTAAATAGAATTTAGCTATTTGTCTTTTCAGATACAAGAGGATTTGATCTATCAGGATAGGCTTTTTTTTTAATGGTTTTTGGGTCACACTCGATGACACTCAGGGGTTTACTCCTGGTTATGTGCTCAGAAATCGCTCCTGGGTCAGGGAACCCTATGGGATGCCAGGGATCAAACCCACGTCCATCCTAGGCAGCCTCATGCAAGGCAAATGCCCTACTGATGCGCTATTGCTCCAGCCCCTGGATAGACTCAGAAGCTGCTTCCCACATTTCCAAAACATGCTTCCCACCCTCTACTCAAAGGCATTCATTATCTTTATGTGCTTTATAGGCTTGAGCTGAAAACATTGAAGGACATTGTGAATTGTTGCTAATCAGTATAATTTCTGATTAAGCAACTGACACCTATTATGTTATATTGGGGGGTTGTTGGGTAACAACAGCAGTGCTCGAGGATCACTCCTGGTGGTGCTGAGGTTGACCAATTAGAGCAAATGCCATATCCACTGTGTTATTTTTATCATTTGAATTTCTAACTTTATACCCTGTTTATCAGAAATCCCAGTTTTTGTGTTTCACTTTCTTAATGTATTTGTTATCTGTATGAATGAAAACAAACATTTGCAGGAGACCTAGGTCATCTAAATTTATTATTTTAGTTTGTGGATTACCCCTGAGAGTGCTCAGAGGACGATGTGGTATTGAGAATTGAACCCAGGGCTCCTGCAGGCAAAATCTGAACTCTAGCCCATTGAATTATTTTACCTATTAATAAAAGTAACCTTTTCCAAAGTCCGTTCTACAGCATGAGAAACCACACATAATGAGATTGTTTCTTTTCCCGGCTTTGCTCATTGGTTTAGAACCCTTTATATTGCAGTGGTCCTCAATCTACAGCCAACAGGCCACATACTGTATTTATTCCTGTTTCATTTCTTCACTTCAAAAGAAGATATACTCCGTGTGCATAGGAGTTTGTTCATAGTTTTGTTTTTACTATAGTCCATTTTTCCAATGGTCCAAGGGACAGTGAACTGGCCTGTTTAAAAAGTTTGAGGACCACTGCTATAGGGGCTGGACAGAAAGTACATCAGTAGGGTTCTTGACTTGCATGCAGCTGACCCTTGGAACATACAGGGTTCCCTGAACACTGCAGGGTGTATCCCTCACACCATACAAACAACAAAAACAAAATCTTACAATCATTAGTTCCTAAGTGTTCCTGTTAAGCAATATTTTCTTCTCTTTATAAATGGAAGTGTTGGCATGAAGAGACTACACTGTGTGAGCATGTGGGTGTCAGCCACAACACTGACAGAGCTGACAGTCAATGTATTGTAAAGCAGCACACATTCCAGGGCTGTGAAAGAGCCTAGTAAAAATGGAGTCTTGGAGCCAGACAGAGAAAGGTTGATAACACAAAATTTTGCTTGCAGAATGGCCAAGTTTGAATTTGAACACTGGCAAGACAGATCCAAGAGCTGATAGTACACACTAAGCAGTCATATGTGGTTTCAACGCAAACCAAAGATGTAGTCTCACCTTATCTCTCTTTCCTGCTCTCAGCTGAAGGTGAGGGAAGGACCTCCAAATTAGTAAACATGACATTCACAGCTAACTCATTCTTAGCCCTTGAAGACATATGAAGTCCTATTGAAGGATTCTCCTCTCAACTTGTACTGTCATGCCTGTGGCACAAAGGAGGGAAGGGAGAAAGCAAAGAAGAATGACCTGTTTCAGGAATAATCGGGATAATATATAAGAAAGAATTTAGCCAATATTGAGGTGCAATTTTGAATTTCTCTGAGTGATTACTACACTACTTCCTTATTACATGACCTACAAAATCAAGGGTTTAATGTGCTATGCCAAATAAAAAGACCAAAACATACAAAAAGTCCAATCAGAGTTCTTTGACATCATGGGGTTGTGTCAGATGTAAAGGCCATTAGGCAGTAGCAGAGGAATTTTGGAGGAAATGGACTGTGTAGCACTGAACTCTGAGGGGATCAGCTGAGATTGGAACCCGAGTGACAGGTCCTGGCAGTGGATGTGGACAAAGATACTGTCTTCCTGGATAAAGGTAGGAAAATTTTCAGTTACTAAAACTGAAATACTGAAAATTTCTCTACACAAACAGCAGTGGAGACACAGGTTACAAAAAAGATTTTTCCCTTTTTGTAAGGAAAAGGTGGTCTTGAATCAATACCATTTGTGTTTCTTTAAAGGAGACAAAGGGAAATCTCAAAGAAAAGTCATGGAAACATGTTTTCCTATTGATGAGGACCCAGCATACTGACACATCTCTGTGTCCTATACGTAAGAATTCTTAATCTAGAGGCCAGAGTGATAGTACAGAGAACCCTGTCTTGCAATGTATCTTGCAATGTGGCTGATCCATTCAACCCTGGAATTCTTTTTAGAAATAATGCCAGGAATAATTTGAGTGCAGAACCAGGAGCAATCCTTGAGCACCACTGGTGTGCACCCCAAAATCCTTAAGCCACTCTTCCTTTGAAGAGGTAGACTAGGGGTGACATAACAGTGCAGGATGGTTTTGGGTGCTTTGGCAGGGTACAGAAACTTTGAACATCAACTCCATAAATGTGGACACTATTGAAGCCAGGCTAAACTATATTTAAAAATTAATTATGGGCTAATGAGATAGTACAGGGAGAATGGGATTGACGTTGGTTTAATTCCTGGGAGTACCACTGGTTGGTTCAAAAGCAAATAAAATTGAATTAAAAAATATCTTTGCTGGGACTAGAGCCATGGACAGTGAGTAATGTGTTTACTTTGCAAATCACCCACCTTCATTTGATCCCCAGCATCCACTGTGATTCCCTGTGCCCTGCCAGGAGTGTTCCTTGAGCATTACTGGATGTGAATAAAAAGATAAAAAAACAAAAAACAAAAAACAACTCCTCCCTCATTCCAAAAAATTCTTCCATCTGTATGGAATCAATATGCCCATGCTTTCCCTTTACAGAGAAAGGGGAACTCTTTGTACCGTCTCCCAGCTACTTTGATGTTGTCTACCTGAACCCTGACAGACAGGCTGTAGTTCCTTGTCGAGTGACCGTCGTGTCAGCCAAAGTCACTCTCCACAGGGAGTTTCCAGCCAAGGAAATTCCAGCCAATGGCACCGACATCATGTATGACGTGAGGAGAGGCTTTGTATACCTGCAGCCACATTCTGACCAGCAAGGGGTTGTCTACTGCAAAGCAGAGGCTGGGGGCAAGTCTCAGATCTCTGTCAAGTACCACCTGCTCTACGTGGAAGGTAAAGCCTTTGGTCAATTAGTATCATGCCCTGCTGTCCCCTACTTGGGATGACAACAGGATATGCAGATATCTAACATCTTTTTTACAGCATCATCTTGTCCAGAATATCCTATCTTCTTGTTTGCTTATGGTCCCCAACTCAATAGCATTTGACATCTTTCTATCCAGATTCTTTCATCATTTGCTCAGACACTGCCTGTAATAAGTGAGGGACCAGCTCATCCTCTACCACATCTTACACTTTCTCTCAGAGATCAACTACATCCTTTTCCACAACCAGATCTGTTGTCTCCTCAGGCACTGCCCAGCCCAGTCTTAAAGCCTGCTCATCTCCTTCATGATCACTTTCTTCAGTGGCTTACTATCTTTTCCTCATTTCAACTTCTGGGGGATGTCCACTTCCACCTGGTACCCATTTGGCTCACTGCCTGCCTTGGAGCTCCACCTTAGACATCCCCTTCCTTCAGTCAACATGTCAGTCTACCATGGGAATCAAGCAACTCCAGCCTCAGACTTGTACGTGGATTGTTTACTCAGCATTCTTGGACTCCTTCTGTTCTGATCTGCACCTTCTCTCCACTCTCCATTTCCTTCCTGCCCATTTTCTCTTCAACCACTCTGCTTGGGGACCCTGCCATACGTTTAAACCCACCAAATGCCTATTCTCATCTTACTGAAATCTGCTTTGCCTATATGAACCCCCCCCTTTTTTTTTTCTTTTGGTATTTGGGTCACACCCAGCAGTGCTCAGGGGCTACTTCTGGCTCTACACTTAGGAATCATTCTTGCTGGTGCTCAGGGAACCATATGGGGTGCCAGAGATTGAACCTGGGTTGGCCATATTCAAGGCAAATACCCTACTTGCTGTATATTCTAGCCCCCTGAAACCCCCTTTCTATTGGCCCTGCTTTCACTGCTTTCCTCAATTCACTTATTCATTGTCAGCCTTTTGCATATACCTTCCTTTAGATGTTTGTGTTCCCCAGTTCTTTTTCAGTCTAGTTCACTGCCCACCCATGATGGTTCAGGACTTAGTTTTCAGTTCTATTACTCTGTGCTTCAGTTTGCTCATGAGATTTCCAAATTATATGGGCCCAGACCATATAATTTCACCATCCAGCTCTGCACCTAACCCTTCTTTGAACTCTGGATTTCCTCGTCACCGTCACATGGTGCACAGGGCCATGACTGGGAGTGAACATAATCATGCCATTTCTTTGACTTTTTCCTTATCATTTCCAATCCTGTTACTTCTCTGTTTGGATACATGTGAATACCTTTCAAGTTGGTCTTCTCCAGGCTCACCATTTTTTTCTCCATTTCCACATAACTGGCTGATCTTAACTTATGTTGAAACCATTCAGTCCTACTTTCCTAGATCATGCTCCCTTTCCTATAACAAGGCCAGTGCATCGCATCTGAATAGCATTCTCACTCTGCAGCCTGCTTCTTTGGAAGGCTTTGCCCAAGACCATTCTGGATCTAAGTGCTTTCCCCTTCGTGCTCACCCTTGTAATAGACTTCTGTTTAAACGTTGCTTTCTCAAGAAAGCATGTCCTGCCTCTCAGCCTCTGAAACACTCTGGGTTTTTCTTTAAATCTCTAAGACCAATTCAGGTTTCAGATGAACCATGTAATGAGCTGTTTTGCATCTGTCTGCCACCTCTACTAAAGGCCCCACAGATATAGCTATGGTACCTGTCCAGTTCACTGCTGTACCCTAGCTCTTAGCCTTACAAAAAGTATCAACAAAATGACTTGAGTGAACTGACAGACTTTGTTTCCAAAAATACTCTGAAGAGGGAAGAGGGCCAGTGGAAACCAAGAGTGCTATTTAGGGCAAGCTTTGTTCTTAATGCTATACTCACAAATTTCCTCCCACTTGCCCTGTTTCTCTTCACTTCCAGTTCCCAGTGGCCCTCCATCAACCACCATCTCAGCATCCTCAAACAAAGTGAAAGGGGGGGATGACATTAGCATCCTCTGCACTGTCCTAGGGGAGCCTGATGTGGAGGTGGAGTTCAGGTGGATCTATCCAGGACAGAAGGTAGGCACTTGTGGGCATGGCTGGCTATTTGAGTTCAAGTTCTTGCACTTGAGAAGTACAAGTCACGTGAGATAGATGGTAGAGGGTCAAGTCTTTTAAAATATTTTAAAAGATATTTCAGTATAATTTTAGATATGCTTTCCCTGTTCTTAAAATAACATACTGCACTGCATTTCATGAAGCAAATCAATGCACTTCATACACTGTCTCCTCACATATGATTTTATTTCACAACCTGTATGAGGGGCCATGTCCATGAAAGAGAAAGAAAGTACATGCCATTTTTCTCTTGAATTAATTCTGGGGGAATTCTAGGCCAGTTCACTCTCCTTTAGGTTTCTTTCCTTGTCCTCATAGATGGCGACCAGCTCTAAGTACCTTGTGTGAAAACAGGCCCCATCAAAATAGGTGTTGTGAGGCCCTAGACACTTTTAAAATAGACTCTCCATAAAAGCAGCTATTGCACATTGAGCCTCTGTGCCTGTCCCACTTGCTAAAATAAACAGCTTTGCTACCAACATGGAATAATCCTATTCTCGACACACAGTTTGGGCTCCTGAGACCTGCTCAGTAGCCAAGAGGCACCAGAGCAGCCATTGGTGGAAATAACTCTCCCTGAAGAAGGAAGACTCAGCATCTAGGGGACTTGCTGTCTGCTGAAGTGCTAACCTAACATAGTAGACATAAACGATTTTTGAGAGGAATTTAAAATATATTACAAAGTGTTATTTTTATGAGCAGAAAGGCATTTATTTAGCAATACTACAAATATTGTAATTGTCCAAACCTCATCCAGGAAACACTCCATCTCTTTCACCCATGTTGGATGAAATACCTCATGAACGAATACAAAAAGGGTGCAATCTCATCCCATCATCACCTAGGTCCTCCGATGCACCACTCTTATGCCTCAGGAGGTCTTGGTCACACATAGTATCAATAAGCTTTCACGTATTTCAGCAAGCTTTGGGTGTGGGTCCCTGCTCCTCAGCTTTAAACTCTATGAATAAGGAACACTTTGTGTGAGGAGTGGTACATGTGGGGAGGGGGCTGTGGAAACATATTTTTTTCATGATTAATGCCAAGCATATTGAGAGCTGAACAGCACCAGGTAACTCAAGATTTCCTTGAAACAAAGCATCAGAAAATGGTTATGAGGGTGTTGGGAAAAATGTTTATGGCATAAAAGTAGATGATATACACTGAACACTGCTTTGCTTTCTGAAGGGAGCACTCACCATCCTGGTAAAGCAGTGTTGTTTATAGTTGCTTGTTCTTACTGCTTCAGTCTGTGTGGGTGTCGTTCTGCAGGATGAGAGGCCCGTGACCATCCAGGACACATGGAGGCTGATCCACAGGGGGCTCACACACACCACCCGGATATCCCAGAGTATCCTCACAGTGGAGGATTTTGAGACCATTGATGCAGGATATTATATTTGCACGGCTCAGAATCCCCAAGGACAGACTACAGTAGCCACCACTGTTGAGTTTTCCTGACTTGGAAAAATGAAGCAGAATGAACTGCTGAAAAGCCTGTGAGTCCACACAACCAGCTTTGGGGTGCTTTTGATTTGTGTTCTGCCAGAGGCTGATGGAAGGAGCCAAAGCCCATCCTCTGCCTGTTGAGGCAGACCCAGACATCTGCCGAAAAGGAAATCCTCTGGTCTAAGAATAGAAGTGTTAACTCTCCTAACAGAAAACATGTACTCTTACTGCTTACCTTCCATGTATGTGCCTCTAGCTTTCATACAAAGGCATGTGTGTAAACAAGTTTATATAATCATTTCTATTAAATATGCAAAATTTTGTAAAGAAAAAATTGCTGTAAAATCTAATTTTGGGGGGAAGAGGGAACACTCCCCAGCAGTACTTGGGAGGTCCTAGGGTGTCCAGAGATACTCTGCATGTCAGGTATGGCTCTAGCTCTTTGAGACTGTCAGCACACAAGGAGTGACCCCTGCTGGTCCATCAGAGGCCTGTACTTATTGGTGGACATTGGGGTCAGTAGCATACAAGGTGAGCTTCTGGCCTCTTGTGTTTTCTTTAACTCCCTTATTTCAAGTTATACACAAAATTGCTTGCTAACAGAGCTTGGGTGAGTATCTAGTATTCTAATTAGTTAAAATATATGATAATCTAAAAGTGTGATAACATATTTCTCAAGAGCAGCATCTTGAGATATGAATGCTTAGACAAGTTCTTCCCACCCCATAGCAACCTTATAGCCAATGAGCTATAAAGGTATTTTAAAAAACCCATGAATAGACCATAACTATTATGATTCTTATTTTGTTTTTTGGCTCACGTATAGTGATGACTCAGGAATTAAGCCTACTTCTACATTCAGAAATCATTCTCGGCAGTAACATATGGGAATACAGGACTCAAACTCAGGTCGGCTATGTGCAAGGCAAATCCCCCTACTCACTATTGCCAAAGCAATGATTAAAACCAATGATAATAGTAGATTTTCAAATATACATATTTTTGAGTTTTAAAAAGAAAAGCTTACCTCAGGGCTAGAGTGAGGATGCTGTGGTACAGCACATAGTACTTGCCTTGCATGTGGATGGCCTAGGTTCAAGCCATGGTAGCCCATATGATCCCCCAGCACCACCAGGAGAGATTACCAAGTACAGAGTCAGGAGTAACTCCAAAGTAGTGCCAGGTGTGTGCCCTCCTGTCTCCCCCGCCCCCCCACACACAAAAGGAACAAAAAGAAAAGTTTATCTCTGATCCAAGCCCTGTGAGTCAAATGTTAGCCCATGACTGAATTTTGCATTTAAATTCGAAATTCTTGGAATAATTTATCAGGAGATGCACTATTAATGTTCTGTGCTTGAGAGAGGTTAGACTCTGGATTAAACACTGAAGACTGAAGAAGTATGTCAGAGGTTACAATGCTTAAATGGACTATTTCATTTATTTATGTAATCAAAGTAAATAAAATACACTTTTATCACTACAAAATGAGCACTACTACAATTGTTTACACATCCAAATTTTTATGTTGTGCCAACATTTTGCATCCTATATAAAACATTTGGTTTGGAAAAAAAAATCAAAGTTCTCTATTTTGATTCTTATCTTCTCTCCTGTTATCTCCAAATCTCTGAAGACACATGGCTTGAATTGTGTGAGATTGAGTTCCCCAGTGTCACCCACAGGGCCTGAATGGTCAACCCAGCTCAGGTTTCTGCCAGGGAGACTAACAGCGGGAAAGGATGAACAGGGAGAGATAAAGGAGGTGGCAGTGAACTACATTCCCATCTGATCAGAAGCAAACATGGAAGGTTATAGAGATAATAAAACTATAGGAGCTTCAAGACTCAGACATAATCATTAATTACTAAAAACATGAAATCATGAATATCACCTTGCTCAGTAGACGATATGGAAATGATGGCTTAAATACCCACATCCGATATCCTGAACTTGTTCTTAGGTGATGTAGACAGCAAACAACTCAGGTTAGTAAATACTGATATGACACTGTGAACTTGTATAGTGAGAGGGAGGAAAAGCCATCATCTTTCCCTCCACCTCTATAAAAGCATCAGGATTGGGAGAAAGTTACAAAGGTATTCTGTTTTTACTTAAGCACATAGTTTTATTGAACAAAAATTGTTACAAAAACATAGGAGAAAGAGAAGAAATCTGTTTGAGAGAACAGAGACTTTTGAATAGGTGAAAATAAGCAAGGAAACAGACATAAGAGAGATACCTGAAAAACCAGTAGCAAGCTTTGAAGAAAAAAATAATGAACTGCAGGATGGAGGAGAGTTGTACAGGACATAGTTCCCATTTGTGGCTGGCCCTGTAGCTGCGCTTTCCAGGAGAGAATAATTCCTCAAAAGGTGCACAAAAATCTAGCATCACTTCCCCAGAATTTGCTCCAGAAATTCTTTCATTGTTGGTCTGAAGGTGCTCCTCAGTGCCAAGCCCTGAATCTTATCCACAAACAAATGACACTCTTGAGCTTCTCTGTGGTTTCTCCCAAATTTGTAACCATCAGATCCAGGTAGGTCTTAGCTTATTCGGAAATTGGTGGCTGCAGCACCTTGAAGATGAGCCGATCCTGGGAAAACTTCCTCTTTCCCCTTATCCCCGTAAAACAGGTAAGAGGTAGAAGGTTTGCTTTTGCGGCTTTAGACAAGGAGGGAAAGGGAGAAGTGAGGGTAATGACAGAGAAGACAGTTTAAATTCGTGAGATCAAGATAAAAAATAAGGCAGATACAATCCACTGGTACTGCCCATTTTCTCTATACAGATTTGTAGAAAAATTAGGGTTCTACAGTTGCTCATCGCCTGAGAAATGTAGTGTAATATTAGGTTTACAAAGGAGAAGTTAAAAATGTATGAATGAACAGGAGGGGAACAAAATCAAGCTACTGCAAATGTGGTCAAACACTGAAAAAGTATCAGCGACTACAGAAACTATCTAGACATGGACAAGGCAAAACTCGTCTGGTTATTCCCTCATCCCCCCCTGTCCAAGAGCTGGGCAGAGTCCATGGTCGCTTCTATGGCTTTTGGTAGAAACTCAACTTTGACCATTTGACTAGGGAGGGGATGAGGGAATAACCAGAAGAGTTTTGCCTTGTCCATGTCTAGATATTTTCTGTAGTCGCTGACACTTTTTCAGTGTTTGACCACATTTGTTGCAGTAGCTTGATTTTACATTTTACATTTACTCATTTACTCATGCAGCTCCAGCCAGACCAAAACAAAAATCACAAGGAAGTGTGTGTGACGAGGAACAGTAAAAAGGGTCAGAACTCTATCTTAATGGGCCCCTGAGAGCATTTTTTCCCCTTATGCTTAGGTGAAAAAGGCAAATGAACAAGATCCTCTCGTTCTTTTAAGTGCGTTGTGCAACAGCGTTTATGGAGATCTACTGGGAAATCTTTTTTTCTTTGAGAGGGGGGGGGGTTGTGGGTGGTGAGAGGAGTCTCTGGTCCTGAGTTCCAGTCTCCTGGCAGCCACTGGATTGGGTTGGGGTGGGGTGGGTTTTCCATTCCAGTTCACAGGTTTACACATCAGCTCAGGAAGCTCTGGCTCCCCGCCAGCAGTCTAGGTTTTCCTGACAGTCTCTCAGTCTGCAGAAAGTGTCATCTGGGTGAGACACTGGGGCTGGAGAAGGAGCCTGAATTCCTGGGTGATGGGAAGGGGATGGGGGCGGATGTGGGTGACCTCTTGAGGCTGCATAGGTCCCCATTGTGCAGCTTCCAAAGCAGCTCTTCGTTCTCCATGGAGAGTCTCTTGTTGACTTTGGATTCCTTCTCCAGGGACTCCTGCAGCACCGCCTGCTCAGTGGAGAGTTGCCTA
>PVKC010018361.1:0-19664 GCA_004027635.1 Crocidura indochinensis
CTCCTGGCTATGCGCTCAGAAGTCGCTCCTGGCAGGCACGGGGGACCATATGGGAACCGGGGGATCGAACCGTGGTCCGTCCTAGGCAAGGCAGCAGGTACCTTACCTCCTGCGCCACCTCCCGGCTCCCAAATATAAGAACTTTTTACCAATTTTGCATAGTACAGTGATACATTGTTCTGGGATTTAAATCCTCAAAGCAATACCAGAGGAACATTTTGAGATAGAGCATCTTATTTGTGAGATATAATGAAGAATCAGGACACAAACACTTATCAATGCCCCAGTCATCTTCCTATATTTCATTCTACTCCTTGAATTTTTGTTTTTCATAATTACCTTCCCTCCATTACCACTCACCTCCCTTTTTAGGGGTTGCATTGTTCTTCCAGGGAATACATAGGACTTACTATTGGTTCTGTACTGCGAGTGTCAAATGTGGTGGCAGGTATAGAAATGGTTTGCTACATGTTAGGAAAGTTCCATATTGCCTCTTGTATTCTCTTTCTCTGGCCTTCATTTTTTTATTTTTTGGGTGTAGGGGGTTGGGTTTTGGGGCCATACCCAGCTATGCTATGGGATTACTCCTGGCCCTGTGCTTAGAAATTACTCCAGACAGGGGTCTGGAGAGATAGCACAGTGGTGTTTGCCTTGCAAGCAGCCAACCCAGGACCTAAGTTGGTTGGTTCGAATCCCAGTGTCCCATATGGTCCCCCTATTTCTGAGCAGATAGCCAGGATTAACCCCTAAGCGCTGCCGGGTGTGGCCCAAACACCAAAAAAAAAAAAAGAAAGAAATTACTCCAAACAGATTTGAGTTGACCATATGCAAGGCCATCCCTTTCTAATATAGGATTCTAAGTACTAAAGCCTCAGGCTTCTAATATAGGATTCTATGTCAAGTTGTCATCAGAGAAACTAGCATGTTACATGTATTGAAAAATGAGGACTGGCGAGATAGCATGGAGGTAAAGCATTTGCCTTCCATGCAGAAGGACGTAGGTTCGAATCCCGGCATCCCATATGGTCCCCCGTGCCTGCCAGGGGCAATTTCTGAATTTAGAGCCAGGAGTAACTCCTGAGCGCTGCTGGGTGTAACCCCGTGTAAACCCCCCCCCCCCCCAAAAAAAAAATAAAGGAAAAGGAAAATGAAGCCAGATTTCACAATAGAAATTCTGATTTGGGGCCAGCACCATAATAGCACAGTGGGTAGGGCATTTGCCTTGTAAGCGGTCAACCCATGTTCAATCCCCAGCATCCCATATGAGCATCCCTAGCCTGCCAGGAGAGCCCACCATGAATAATCCCTAAATAGCACCGCATGTGACCTAAAAAAACAAAAATAAAAAACAATTCTGTCTTGACTGAGATGTCTATGAAGTCTGACTTTGCTAATTAGTATTATGTGGTAGTGTTTAATTAAATTGGAGAAATTATTCTGCAGCCTTAACTTTTAAGTCTCTATGAAATATATGCCCAGCACCAGAGATCTAATAGAGAGGTAATGCATTCACTTTATATGCAGTTGACCATGGTCCCTCAGGAACTGCCAGGAGTGATCCCTAAGCACAGCCAGGTATGGCCCAAAAATTCAAAATAAATAATAAAGTACATACACAATATGCATGTGTTTGTATTTGTCCTTTGTAACTATTACATTTCTTCCTCCTGCCTCCCTTTCTTCCCTCTTTCCACCTGTCTTTCTCTCTCTTCTTTTCATCAGAGGCCAAACTCACAGCTTCCTACATCTAATGAATGTGCTCAGCCAGTACAACTGTTAAAAGAACTTAGATACCAACTCATTGTACCAAGGAACAGATAATATTTTTTTTATAAATTTATTTAGGGTAAATGAATTTTTAAAAAATTATAGAACACTGTTTTTTGATCAAAATTTTTATATGTGGGGGCCGGGCGGTGGCGCTGGAGATAAGGTGCCTGCGCTAACCTAGGTCGGAGTGCGGTTCGATCCCCGGTTCCCCATATGGTCCCCCGTGCCTGCCAGGAGCGACTTCTGAGCGAATGGCCAGGAGTAACCCCTGAGCGTCGCCGGGTGTGGCCCAAAAACAAAACAAAAAAAAAATTTTTATATGTGGGGCTGGCGTGTGGTAAGGTGCCTGCCTTGCCTGTGCTAGCCTAGGACGGACCGCGGTTCAATCCCCCGGTGTCCCATATGGTCCCCCAAGCCAGGAGCGACTTCTGAGCACATAGCCAAGAGTAACCCCTGAGCATTACCGGGTGTGGCCCAAAAAAAAAAAAAAAAACCTTTTTTTTTAGATGTAAAATAATATTTCAAAGTATACTATCCTCTCCTTTTAAAAGTAGAGGATTAATGGGGCCGGGCGGTGGCGCTGGAGGTAAGGTGCCTGCGCTAACCTAGGATGGACCACGGTTTGATCCCCCGGTTCCCATATGGTCCCCCGTGCCTGCCAGGAGCAACTTCTGAGCGAATAGCCAGGAGTAACCCCTGAGCGTCACCGGGTGTGGCCCAAAAACCAAAAAAGAAAAAAAAAAGTAGAGGATTAAGTCTGGGACCAGAGTGATAGTACAGCAGTTAAGACATTTGCCTTGCCCACTACCAACCCAATTTCCTCTCAGGCATCCCATATAGTCCCCTAAGCAACACTAGGAGTGATTCCTGGGGACCAGGCGTTGGCGCTGGAGGTAAGGTGCCTGCCTTGCCTGCTCTAGCCTAGGACAGACCGTGGTTTGATCCCCCGGCGTCCCACATGGTCCCCCAAGCCAGGAGCAACTTCTGAGCACATAGCCAGGAGTAGCCCCTGAGCGTCACCTGGTGTGAGCCCCCCCACCCCCCCAAAAAAAAGGAGTGATTCCTGAGTGTGGAGCAATAAGTTTCTGAGCATCACCTAGTATGGCCCTAAACCAAAACATAAAAGAGTATTTTGTGAGCATATATTACTTAGTGATTTTCTTCTTTAAATGATAACATTTTGTTTAAATGATGAGTATTAAATTTTTAAAAAGATGTTAGAAGAACTGAAATAAAAATTAGAAATACCTGTTCATCTTTCTTTGGTTTTGGTTGTTGAATCATATTTGACTGTGCTCAAGGCTTACTTCAGGTATCACTTTAGGTTGTGCTTTGGAGGTCATTGAGGTGCCAAAGATTGCATTTAGGCCCTTAATAACCTTTATTAGTTACTTTCCTTTTTTTTTTCAATATCTTGAAGAACACATTTTAAATATCCTATAGTTGACAATTGAAAGTCTGCTTAATTTTTATATTTGTCTATTTATATATAATACTTTTGGAATATAGGACTATGTGCATGATTTACTAAGGTTAATTACATATACATTATTCCTATGCTTATTTAGAATTTTTTTTCTGTACACAGTGATGCTTGGTGATAATCTTAGAAAAGATTAGCTATTCTAAATATCAGTTGTGCTTTAACATTAAATATGATTGAAGTATAAGGAAAAGTACCATCAGTAGTGTTAAATATAAACTACAAACATAGTGATGTCTCAAAGGAATGCATTCTTATTTTGTGTGGGAGAGTCTGATCCTAGTGCATGGTCAATAAACATAGTCCAGAAAACAAGTTTAGGGGCTGGTGTGATAGCACAGTGATAGGTGTTTGCCTTGCACACGGCTAAGCCATTGAATCCCCCGGCTTCGTCACCAGGTGTGAACCCCCCCCAAAAAATAATAAATATTGGGGCCCGGGAGATAGCATGGAGGTAAGGCAGTTTGCCTTTCATGCAAAAGGTCATCGGTTCGAATCCCGGTGCCCCATATGGTCCCCCGTGCCTGCCAGGAGCAATTTCTGAGCATGGAGCCAGGAGTAACCCCTGAGCACTGCCGGGTGTGACCCAAAAAACCAAAAAAACCAAAAAAAAAAAATTAAAAATAAAAATAAATATTAATAAATAAAGGTCTTATGTTCAGAGATGCTGTCTGGAATTAGCACAAGTGTTTTTCATTGTATTTCTGGTTATTGTATTTTTGAAGAATCATGCCTTGCATGTGGCCAACCCTGTTCCGTCTCTAATACCATATATGATCCCTTAAGTACAGCCAGTAATGATCCATAAGTAGACTTCAACTAAACCCTACGTATACAACTAGTGTGGCCCCAAAACGAAAATCAAAAATAAGGAAAACAAAAATAGTATTTTTTGACTTTGATATTTTATGTTTTAGGATGGCCCCAGAAGTAATTTTAGCCATGGATGAAGGACAATATGATGGCAAAGTAGATGTATGGTCTCTTGGAATTACATGTATTGAGCTAGGTAAGTATTTTTCTTTATTATTCTGGATTAAGTATTGACAGTTCAACTCAAATTTTATATCAAGTTTGGTTTTTTGGTGAGCTACTAAATGAAGTAATAAGTCTGTTAAAGTTTTTATTTGTTTATTTTTGGTTTTGGGTCACACCCAGCAACATTCAGGGGTTACTTACTCCTGGCTCTGTGCTCAGAAGTCGCTCTTGGCAGGCTTGGGTACCATATAGGATGCTGGGATTCAACCAGGGTTTGTCCTGTGTTGACCAGGTGCAAGGCAATGTCTTACCACTGTGCTATCGCTCTGGCCCCAAAGTTTTTATTTTTGTTTTTTTGTCACTCACACATATGTATGCATATATACATCAGTTAAATTTTATTTAGACTTGAAAGTAGATCTAAAATGGTTTTCCTGTGTAATATTAATTTCAAACTGTCTTTATACAATAAATATGAAATACATGTAGTCTGTTATTACTAGACTTAATATCTGTTTAAGATCTGTGAAGCATTCATAAATTACTAGGCATACTTGAATAACTTAGGTACTTTTTCTGATGGTAGGATGCTATTGAACCTTGGTGGTGGTAGATGTAGTAGTGGTAGATGTGGCACATATATGTAGAAGTGTAAAGTTAGACTCCTAAAGTTCTTTAATAAAGTAATTCAGTTTAAAAGGCACAGGTTTCAGTGATAGAGCACTTGCTTTTTAAGTGTGAGGCCATGAGCTGAATAACAGCATTGTGATTCCTCACAAGCATGTACCATCATCCTTGTACATTATAACAAAAAGGGTGAGGAATTTTTTTGGAGGGAGGAGGAAGTAGAGGAAGAGCATTTTTAAAATCCTTACATAGGTTTCATGGTGATAGCACATTGATAGGGCATTTGTCTTGAACGTAGCTGACCCTGGATAGACCCGAGTTAGATTCCTGGCATCCCATATGTTCCCCCGAGCCTGCCAGCAGCAATTGTTGAACACAGAACTGGGAGCAACCCCTGAGTGCCGCCAGGCATGGCCCAAGAAACAAAAATAAAATAAAATAAAGTCCTTATATATTGTCAGCATTGATTACATGGCTTGATTTCAAAACCAGAGAAGACCCTATTAGGAAAAAAGTACAGGCCAATATCCCTGATGAGTATAGATTTTAAAATTCTCAATCAAGCATTGGTAGCAAGCCAAAATGAACAGTAGCAGAACCATACACCACAATCAAGTGAGATATATTCCAGGTATGTTTAAAATCCATACAGTAAAAATGAAAGATTAAAAATCATATGTGAATAAAGGGGTTAGGGATATAGTTCAGCTATTAGAGTACCTGTCTTGCATATGTGAGGCCCTTAGATCCACATCTAATGGTGCCTCTTGCTCTGCACACAGGAATCACTCCTAGGACTATAGAGGTTTGCCAGGGATCAAACCCAGGTCAGACATATGAAGTGCCTTACCAACTGTTATATCTCTTCGGCTATGAAACCCCGTGAATAATTTTATTATTATCTGCATTTCCCACCCCCCCAAAAATAAATCATATAATAGGAATAAAAAATAATAAATCTTTATTCAAAAGAATAAAGAAAATGCCTGGCATGTACAAAACCCTGAATTCATTCCTTGGTATCACATGATTCCCCTGTCCCATCAAGTACAACCCTTAAGTACTATATTTTTAGCTGATATTAGTTTAATATGATGAAAAACTAAATTCCTCTAAGATCAGAAGCAAGACAAGGATCCCAGTATAGCGAATTTAATTCAACATAATGTTGGAAGATCTAGCCAGAGCATTTAGTCAAGAAAAAGAAATAAAGGCTTATTAGGGAACAGAAAGAGTATAGCAAGTAGGTTAGTTATCTTACACCTTGGGGTCAATACTTAGCACCTCATATATAGTTCTCATCAGCCCTGGCAGGAGTGATCCCTGAGCATAAAGTTAAAGTAAGGTATGAGCACTTTATAATAATTTCAGAAAGTATAAGATATCTAAAAGTTAAGTTTAACCAAGTAGGTAAAGACTTATACAATGAAAATGATAAGAAACTAGTGAAGGGGCCAGAGCAGTGGTGCAAGCTGTAGGGCATCTGCCTTGCACGAGCTAACCTAGGTTCGTTCACCTGACGTCCCATATGGTCCCCCAAGCCAGGAGCGATTTCTGAATGTATAGCCAAGAGTAACCCCTGAGTGTCACCAGGTGTGGCCCAAAAACAAAAAACAAAAGAAAAAAAAAAAAAAGAAACTAGTGAAATGAATTTAAATTTCGTTTTTCTGGGGGCCGGGCTGTGGCGCTGGAGGTTAGGTGCCTGCCTTTCCTGCGCTAGCCTAGGACGGACCACGGTTTGATCCCCCGGTTCCCATATGGTCCCCCAGGCCAGGAGCAACTTCTGAGTGCATAGCCAGGAGTAAACTGTGAGCGCTGCTGGGTGTGGCCCCCCCCCAAAAAAAAAAACTAATTTTTTTTTTTCGTTTTTCTTTTCTTTTCTTCACTTTTGTTTTGTTTGTTTTGTTTTTGGGTCACACCCGACAGCGCTCAGGGGTTACTCCTGGCTCTAGGCTCAGAAATCGCCCCTGGCAGGCACAGGGGACCATATGGGATGCTGGGATTCGAACCACCATCCTTCTGCATGGAAGGCAAACGCCTTACCTCCATGCTATCTTGCCGGCCTCGAATTTAAATTTCTTTCCCTTTTTTTTTTTTTTGGTTTTTGGTTTTTGGGCCACACCCAGTGACGCTCAGGGGTTACTCCTGGCTATGCACTCAGAAGTCGCTCCTGGCTTGGGGAACCATATGGGACACCGGGGAATCGAACTGTGGTCCGTCCAAGGCTAGCGCAGGCAAGCCAGGCACCTTACCTCTAGCGTCACCGCCCAGCCCCCTAGCAAGACTCTTAAGTTCAATCTCCAGTGTTACACGATCCCTAAACATCCTTAGAGTGAATCTTCAAGTATTTTCCAGTGGTCATCTAGACCAGTTGGTCTTGGAAATGACCTTTTCCTTTGGCCTTAGGTGTGCCCCCATCAGACGAGACTTTTTTGTTGGGGGTGTTGGGCCATACCTGGTGGCACTCAAGGATTGCTTCTGGCTTTGCTCTCAGAAATTACTCCTGGCAGGCTCTGAGAACCATATGGATGCTAAGGATCGAACCACATGCAAGGCAAATGTCCTACCCTCTTTGCTATTGCTCCAGCTGGAAAATATTTTTAAGTTTCCATACTATCCTAAGCAATTTACAGATTTAACATGATTTTTAAACTAAGCAGTTTACAGAATCAGTGTGATCTTGATCAAAATTTCAGAAGCAGTTTCATTGAAATAGAACAAATAATTGTAAAGATTAATACAAGCCATAGAAAAAGGAGGCACAGCAAACGCACCCTATATACACTTCAACCCAGACCCTTACCTGGTCTGGATTGGAAATTGGGGACAAAAAAAAAAAAGATTAATACAAGCCAAAGAAGATCTCAATAGTACAGTCTTGATAAAAAACAAAATTAGTAATCATACTTTCTATCATTGTTCTTTATACATCACATACCATATTATTGCTAATCAAAACAGTAATAATAATTATTAAATATTAATAATCAAAACAGTGTGTTGTGTAAAACTGATACATATATCCATGAAACAGTTAAGTTCAGGGCCAGAGCAATAGCACAGCTGATAACATCTGCCTTGCACATGGCCAACCTGGATTCGATCACTGGCATCCCATATGGTTCCCCAAGCCTGCCAGGAGTAATCTCAAAGCACAAAGCCAGGAGTAACGCCTGTGCGCTGCTGGGTGTGTTCCCCAATCCCCTTCCCCATAAAGAATTAAGTCCAGAAGTAAAACACATGTATTTGATCAATTCATTTATAAGAAACAAACCAAGAATATGCAGTCAGTAGAAGACTATTTTAGTAAATGGTATTGGGAAATTGCAAAAGGATGAAACCATTCTACTGTCTTGTACCACATACAAAAATCAATTCAAAATATACTTTTAGAGATGTGTAATTCATTTGCAAATCCATTTGAGAAATATAAGAATGGACCTCTCATATTTGAATTGCTTTTAGAAATTTGCAAAATAATTTAGTACAAAGTGTCTCACATTTTCTTTTGTTTTTTTTTTTTTTTTGGGGGGGGGTTGGGTTCTTGGGTCAGACCCGGCAGCACTCAGGGGTTACTCCTGGCTCTATGCTTAGAAATTGCTCCTGGCAGGCTCAGGGGGACCATATGATTTGCCAGGATTCGAACCACCAACTTTCTGCATGAAAAGCAAATTTTTACCTCCATGCTATCTCTCCGGCCCCTTCTTTTGGTGCTTTTATGATTTTTAGCTAAAATAGTTTGTGGAAACAATATAGTGAGGAGGCATCCATTTAGGGTGGTCAGATTTGGATATTTGAAATCCTGGTAAGGGATTGAGGCATTCATACATGGAGGTTCTAAGCATTGAGGTCAGAACCCAAGTAGCATAGTGAGATGGCAGCACAGCAGAAATGTTCTATAATAAATCATTAGAGTGTTCTGAAGATACTCATAATTGATTTTTGCCCCAGTTTATGGGCTATGCCCAGCTCTGTTCAGGATCATTCCTAGTAGTTCTTGGGGACCTATGTGTTCAAGCCCATTAAGCTGTTTTGCTGATTCCAATGTTGATATTTGTTTGTTGTTATTTTTGGTTTTTGGGCCACACCCAGCGGTACTCAGGGGTTACTCCTGGCTGTCTGCTCAGAAATAGCTCCTGGCAGGCACGGGGGACCATATGGGACACCAGGATTCGAAACAACCACCTTTGGTCCTGGATCGGCTGCTTGCAAACGCTGTTGTGCTATCTCTCTGGGCCCTCAATGTCCATATTTGGGACTGAACTGATAACAGGAGCAATGTCTGATCTGGAAGTTCAGACGTAACCTGTTGTTTTCCCTCTTGAGAACTGATGAGGAGAGACCTTGCAGCAGAAAAGGAACCAAATTTGGATTGAATACTGGAATTTTTGTGGATAAAATAGACATACTCTAGTAATTAGTGATTTGTAACAAGGATTCAGAAATTGAGAAGGAAATGGATAGAGTATCTGCTTAGCAAAGAGTGATGACAAAGATGGAAATCTGGTTATACATGGGTAATTATTAAATATAAAAAAATACACTAAGACCAGGAAAGCAAGGTTTCTCATTTCTCATTGAAATACTACAAATAATGGAAGAGAAGCAAGAATAAGGACATTATTAGGTTGGATTGAAATCCAGGAACTCACTATTTTAAACTTAGACATTCAGTATGTGGAGTACATAAATGTATATAGGGGCCCGGGAGATAGCATGGAGGTAAGGCGTTTGCCTTTCATGCAGACGGTCATCGGTTCGAATCCCGGTGCCCCATATGGTCCCCCGTGCCTGCCAATTTCTGAGCATGGAGCCAGGAGTAACCCCTGAGCACTGCCGGCTGTGACCCAAAAACCAAAAAAAAAAAAATGTATATAAATTATCTTCTACTAAATGAGGGAATCTAAAAGCAGTACTGCAGTAAACAATAAGTTTATTTGTTGCCACAGCTCCTTGGAGAAATAGAAGATGCATTTTCTTTTTTTTTTTTTCCTAGTTCTTGTTTTTTGGGTCACACCCGGCAGCGCTCAGGGAGTACTCCTGGCTCTACGCTCTACGCTCCTGGCAGGCTCAGGGGACCATATGGGATGCTAGGAATCGAACCACTATCCTTCTGCATGCAGGGCAAACGCCCTACCTCCATGCTATCTCTCCAGCCCCAGAAGATCCATTTTCTAGAATAGAGAATATGCTTGATAAGCCTTGAACATCTTAATGTGTCATAATAAGAAAGTGGTTTGGAAGTAAAGGTTACTTATCAAAAAGGATGGAGCTAACATAAAAAGGTTCTTACTACTCAAATTTCAAGTATTAAAAAGAAGTGATAGAAGTAGGGCCAGAGAAATTGGTTTATTGGACAGAGACATGTTTTGCATATAGGATGTCTATTACCATGTGTGACCCCATCCTTGCCCAAGAAGCTTAATGAATATAATAGAATATAATTAATATATAAATAGAAATAATAAAATTTTAGAAACTGGATTAAATACATAGCTCTCAAAGTACCATATCACAATATGCTTAGTAATTACAAAGGAGAAAAGAAATTTTACCATGAAGAACTCTGGTAGACAACCTCAAGTGATCAAAATCAGCACTATTAATAACAAGCTATTTGAAATCTTGGTCAGCCTTGTAGAATACAGTGAATATATATATATATATATATATTTGTTCTTGTGAAATTCTTGTTAATGATATATAACCCAGTTTAACCATAGGATAAATCCAAATTGAGGGCCATTCAAAAGTCTAAAATTGCCACAGTTAGTAACATCAACATTCACAAGAGTCTAGAAATAAAGGCTTGCTCTTCAAGTCCCTGTTCTTCCTTGGATATGTATCTCCCTTGCTTGTTTGTATGTTCCTTTGTGTTCTCTCCTGAAGTTTCTCCCCTTTTTCTCTTCTCTCACATCTTTTCCTTTCTTTTTCCTCTTTTTCATAAAAATATAGAACGCTTCATGAATTTGTGTGTCATCTTGTGCAAGGGCCATGTTAATCTTCTCTGTATCGTTCCAATTTTAGTATATGTGCTGCCGAAGCGAGCACTCCTCATATCTTTCTTTTAAAAAAAAATGTTTATCTAAATCATTGTGATTTACAAAATTCTTCAGAGTTGGGATTTTAGACTTAACAGTGTTTTAGTACCAATCCTACCACCAATGTCAACCTCCCTCCACTAATGTTCCCAGAGTCCATTCTATGTCACCTACCCCTTCCCCAGCCTGCCGTTCATAACACCCTCATTTTAAATTTGGGTCTCATTATTGTGGACTCTGGCTTGGATATTTAGTTCTGTTCGTCTTTTTGAAGGGAGGGGGGTTGGGCCACACCTGTGGTGCTCAGGGGTCACTTCTGGCTGTCTACTCAGAAATAGCTCCTGGTCGGGGCCCGGGAGATAGCATGGAGGTAACGCATTTGCCTTTCATGCAAAAGGTCATCAGTTCGAATCCCGGTGCCCCATATGGTCCCCTGTGCCTGCCAGGGGCAATTTCTGAGCATGGAGCCAGGAGTAACCCCTGAGCACTGCCGGGTGTGACCCAAAAACCAAAAAAAAAAAAAGAAATAGCTCCTGGCAGGCATGGGGGACCATATGGGACACCGGGATTCGAACCAACCACCTTTGGTCCTGGATTGGCTGCTTGCAAGGCAAACGCCACTGTGCTATCTCTCCTGGCCCAGTTCTGTTCTTTTTTAACATCATCAATGAACCTGAGTCTCCTTAACCTCTGTCTCCATTATTTTCATATTCGTCTTTCTTCTCCACTCAATTTCTCTCCTCCTCACTAAACTCTGGGCCAAGAGTGTTCTCAATAACCCTCATTTAAACCATTTTATTTATGCATACAGTTAAACATATAAGTGATATCCTCTGTTTATCCTCCTTCTGGTTTCATATAACATTTTCCAGTTCCATCCATGTTACAATGAATTACATGATTGCATCATTCCTTACAGCTGTGTAGTATTTAATTGTGCATATGTATTGCCTCTGCATATTCACTCATCCTTTGTTGGACATATCTAGGTTCATTCAGCTTTTATCTATTGTACTGAGTGATGTGATGAACAGTGGTGTGCCTATGTCCTTTTGGATGAATGTTTTTCTTTCTTGGGAATAGAAACCCAAAGGTGAGGTTTCTGGGTTATGTTGCAGCTTGATTCTGAGTTTACTGAGAATTGCCCATAATGTTTTCCGTAGGGATTGGGCCAGACAGCATTCCCATCAGCAATAGACGTGAGTTCCTTTTCCACCACAACCCACCAACACAAATTGTTGCCACTATATTTTTTTGTTTCCAGTATTTCTTTTATGTTCCCAGTATTTTGGGGGAGTGGAGGGGTCATACCCGGCAGCGCTCAGGGGTTACTCCTGGTTCTGCGCTCAGAAATCACCCCTGGCAGGTACTGGGGACCATAAGGGATACTGGGATTCGAACCACTGTCTTTCTGCATGCCAGGCAAACGCTCTATGTCCATGCTATCTCTCCACCCCCTGTTCCCAGTATTTTTGATAGATGCTACCCTCACTAGTGTAAGATTGTAATATTTTTGTTTGTTTATTTTTAGCTTTGGGGCCACACCCAACAGTGCTCAGGGTTATTCCTGACTCTACGCTCAGAAATCAATCCTGGCAGGCTAGGGGGACCATATGGGGATGCTGGGTTTCGAATCACTGTCCTTCATGCAAGGCAAACGCCTTACCTCCATGCTATCTCTCTGGTCCTCATTGTCATCTTGATTTCAATTCCTTAATGATAAGATTATGAATATTTTTTCATATGCCTGTTGGCACCTCTTACATCTTTCTAAGTAATTTTCATTAAAAATAAAGGGGGGAGGGTAGGAGGCCGGAGCTATAACACAGCCAGTGCGGTAGGGCATTAGCCTTACACTCAGCCAACCCAGGACAGAGTCTAGTTTGATTCGTTCCCTGAGCCTGCCAGGAGCGATTTCTTAGCACAAAGTCAGGAGTAACCCCTGAGTGCCGACAAAAAAAGAGGGGGGTAGAAATAGAAAAGTATGCTCAAAACAAAATAAGCAGAAGAGATGGTGAACAAAAAAAAGGCCAGTGAACATTAGAAATCAACTAGTAGGAAATAGAAAAGCAAGATAAATCAATGTAACAAAAACTAGGTTGCTTATTGTTCCAAATGAATTTCAAAAGTGTTTGATCCACTTCTTTGAAAAATGTCATGGGTATCTTTAGAGGGATCGCATAAAATCTGTACAAAGCTTTGGGGAGTATTGTCATTTTAATGATATTAATGTTGCTAATCCAAGAGCAAGGAATGGATTTTCATTTCCACTGTCTTCTCTTATTTCTTATAGCAGGGTTTTATAGTTTTCTTTGTATAGGTCCTTCACATCTTTAGTCAAGTAGACTCCAAGGTATTTGAGTTTATGTGAGACTAATGTGAATAAAATTGATGAACCTCGGGGGCTGGGCGGTGGCGCTGGAAGTAAGGTGCCTGCCTTGCCTGCGCTAGCCAAGGACAGACCTCTTTTGATCCCCCGGTGTCCCATATGGTCCCCCAAGCCAGGAGCGACTTCTGAGCACATAGCCAGGAGTAACCCCTGAGCGTCACTGGGTGTGGCCCAAAAACCAAAATAAATAAATAAATAAAAATAAAAAAAAAATTGATGAACCTCTAATCAGATTGATAAAAATAAAAAAAGGCACAAAATGCCAGTGTTAGGAATGAGATAGTTTGTGCGAAAAACCAAATATATGTTTGCTTTTTGTTTTTATATATACAAGGCTGCATATATGTCAATGCATGTATATATATATATATATATACACACACACATAATATGGTTTTATATATACAAGATATAAACCTCATACATATGGTTTATGTATTTTGTTTTTTGTGTTTTGGCCATACCCAGCAGCAATTAGGAGTTATTCAGGGCCGGGCGGTGGCGCTGGAGGTAAGGTGCCTGCCTTACCGTGCTAGCCTTGGACAGACTCGGTTCGAGATCCCCCGTGCCCCATATGGTCTCCCCAGGCCAGGGGCGACTTCTGAGTGCATAGCCAGGAGTAACCCCTGAGCGTCACTGGGTGTTGCCCAAAAACCAAAAAAAAAAAAACAAAAAAAAGGAGTTATTCAGGGGACTGTATTGGATGTCAGGGACCCAAGGTAAAAGCCTTACCGCCTTGACTCCTCTATCTATATATATTAATGGAAAATATTTTCTTTTACAGCTGAAAGGAAGCCTCCTTTATTTAATATGAATGCAATGAGTGCCTTATATCATATAGCCCAAAATGAATCCCCTACACTACAATCTAATGAATGGTGAGTATTGCGAAGAGACATATTACCCAATATTGTATAATTTAAATATTTTAAATGATTTTCTCAAAATAATTTTAAGGAAAATTTAATACTGAAGAAATATTAAATAAGTTAATCTTACTCTTATTTCATATTTATCTTAGTTTTTTGTTTGGGTTTTTTTGTTTTGTTTTGTTTTTGGTTTTGTTTGTTTGTTTTTTTGGTGTTTTGTTTGGTTGGTTGTTTGGGGCTACATACACCTAGAGGTGCTTATGGGTTATTTCTAGAAGGGTTGGAGGGTCATATGGGATGCCAGTATTGAAGTTTTTTTTTTTTTTTTTTTTTTTTGGTTTTTTTGGGTCACACCCGGCAGTGCTCAGGGGTTACTCCTGGCTCCATGCTCAGAAATTGCTCCTGGCAGGCACAGGGGACCATCTGGGGCACCGGGATTCGAACTGATGACCTTTTGCATGAAAGGCAAACGCCTTACATCCATGCTATCTCCCGGGCCCCCAGTATTGAAGATTTTTGTTACGTGCAAAGCAAACCCTCTACTTGCTGTGCTAAATCGCTCCATCTCTCCATGTTTATCTTACCTTATGTCTGCTTTTATAGCATACACGTAAAACTCGGGTCTAAAATAAAACAGATATTATCACATGGAAACAAAATAATGCTTTTACCAAGGTTTTTTTGTTTTGTTGTTGTTGTTTTGTTTGTTTGTTTGTTTTTGGTTTTTGGGTTACACCCGGCAGCGCTCAGGGGTCACTCCTGGCTCCATGCTCAGAAATCGTCCCTGGCAGGCTCAGGAGACCATATGGGTGCCGGGATTTGAACCAATGACCTTCTGCATGAAAGGCAAACACCTTACCTCCATGCTATCTCTCCGGTCCAAAATAATGCTTTTAATAAGAATTTTTTTGCTTTGAATTTTAAGAACATTTAAGTCTCAGTATAATTTAATAGTTTTATACAGCTAAAATATATAAATTTTCTATTAAACTAAAGTGATATTTTATTGGAGAGTGGTTCATAATTTATAATATGAGACAGATAAAGGAACTTGTCAGAATTATAAGATAATTTAAACTTTAGAATCTTTTTTTTTTTTTTTTTTTTTTTTTTTTTTTTTTTTTTTTTTTTTTTTTTTTTTTTTTTTTTTTGGTTTTTGGGCAACACTCAGTGATGCTCAGGGCTATATGCTCAGAAATCGCTCCTGGCTTAGGGGTCTATATGAGATACTGGAAGATCTAACCAGGGTCTATCCTAAGTCAGCCATCTGCAAGGCAAACACTCTACCGCTGCGCCACCACTCTGACCCCAAAACTTTAGAATCATTTTAATTGTTATTTTTAATTAGAGTGCTTTAATCCTCTCAAGTGCTTCCTTAATTTGATAAAAAAATAATTTTATTATGTAGTTTACAAAAAACAGGTGACAATTTTACAAAACAAGGATTTTAGGGGGCCGGAGTGATAGCTCAGTGGTAGGGTGTTTGCCTTGCATGCGGCTGGCCAGGGACCAATTAGGACCAACTCAGGTTTGATCCTTGGCATCCCATATGAGTACTGCTAGGGGTTACAAATCAAAACAAAACCCTAGAATTTTAGAGACAGAAAATGGAAATTTATTTCCTATTATCTGAAAAATTCTAGATGATTATGTAGCTTGCTTAATGCACTTTGGGGTGAGGGATATACCCACCAGTGCTCAGGGGTTACTCCTGCCTTTGCATTCAGGAGTTACTTCTGACAGGGCTTTTGGGACCATATTTGAAGGCAGTAATGCTAACCACTATACCACCTAGGCATCGGCTGAGGACCATATGGAATTCTAAGTACTGAATCTTCCAGAGATTGAATCTGGGTGGGCTATGTACAGAGCAAGTGCTCTACCCACTATACTATTGCTCTAGTACCTTAAAGGCATATTTAAGAGTCACAAGGAACTGCTATCTATCATTTTCTAATGATAGATAATTAAGGCTTGTTCATTTAATTTTGTAGTTTATTATTATGGTACATATAGGTAAAAGTACATTATACACATTACTTTATATTTGCTACATTGATAGTTCAAAAATTAATATCTTACCTACAAAGAACTTAAAATCTAACTCAAATATTAAAGACAAATTTTGGAACAATTATTACTTGCTGCCTCACTGAGCTACATTATATAACAATATAATGTTGAGGCATCTAATATTATTTAATATTATTTTTATGGATTAAATTATTTGTGTTGAGAGCCTTCAAAGTACTGAGGCATAAAATGCTTTCTCCAGGATCAAGGATATAGATCAGTGGTGGATCACATCATGTGATCCTTGATAACTCTTATCCCCAAAATGCTTTCATTAAACAAATAAAAAGATGATCAGAGACATCAGTGTAGGGGATGAGAGCAAATGAGAAATGACTGAGTCAAAACAGACATTGATAAGATTGATATCTTCAGTTTGAATGTATAAAAGAAAAATGATCAGGACTGAAGCTATAATATAGCAGAGAGGGCAGGTAGGCCACTTGACTCACATTTGACCCTGAGCCCCACCAGCAGTAATCCCTGAGTACCAGTAGATGGTTTAAAAAAATTTTTATAAAGAATAATTGATAGATGCCCATAGTTTCTTCTCAGTACAGAACAAGTTGTGATATTTAAGTCGTATTTTAGCAGGATTTAAAAATAATCTTGTGTTGGGGGTGCTAGAGCTATAGTTTGGTAGGTGCATTGCTTTGCATGCCACCTACAAGGGTCAATTCTCCAGCAAACTTGCCCCACCAGGAATGATTCCTGAACTTAGAATCAGGAGTAACCCCTGAGTACCTCAGTTATCACCCAAAACAAACAAACAAAAATAATGAAAACAATTTATTGAGGTCAGAGAGATAGTAACGTAGGTAGGGTAGTTTTCTTGCACTCAGTCAACCCAGGTCCATTCTCTGGAATCCCATCTGATTCTTCGAAGCCCCACCAGCAATGATCCTTGAGCACTGTTGGCAGTACTTCCTCCCTCGCCCCCCCCCCCACTAAAAGGAAAAAAACAACAAAATAATACAAGTGAATTGATATTTGGACAGTGGCTTATGGTTGCTTAAGATAATATTATAGCCTTATAAGAAGTATATAGTATATCTGCTTCCAAAAGAAATTCTTTTCTTTGCCAGGCACCTGCTATTAGTAGACATATACTTTGAATTATGGTTATGTTTATAAAGGAAATAGCAATGTGTTCACTTGATACTTTCCTTTACAATAGGTCTGATTATTTTCGCAACTTTGTAGATTCTTGTCTCCAGAAAATCCCTCAAGATCGCCCTACATCAGAGGAACTTTTAAAGGTCAGTTCTATTGCACTCTATCAATATTACATAATGGAACAGGAAATCACTCAAAGGATTACAGTATATAACTGACATCTGAAAGCCAGGATTCAATTTTTAGAAGTAGATTATTCTTGCAACCATATGATCTTCCAATACCACAAGGATGATCCTTATTGTCCTCAGTACAGCTGAACCTCAGCAACATTAGGCCAAGTTATAGCAGGAGTGCCCTTGATCTCATAATGAGCAAGAGTCACAGAAATAAAGAAAAAGTGAAAGAGAGGGAAAAGATGAGGGAGGAAGAGAAGAAACCAGAATTCCAGAAATATAATAGAATTATATAGCTAAAGATTATATTCATTAACTATCTTGATTATTTAGAGGATAGTATTTGAGAAGGAATACATTTGTACCACTTGCTAAACACTGACTAGATTCAAACTGTCATTTGATTTCTATTTTTATTCAGCACATGTTTGTTCTTCGTGAACGCCCTGAAACAGTGTTAATAGATCTCATTCAAAGGACAAAGGATGCAGTCAGAGAGTTGGACAATCTGCAGTATCGAAAGATGAAAAAACTTCTTTTCCAAGAGGCACACAACGGACCAGCAGTAGAAGCACAGGAGGAAGAAGAGGTAACTTAGAAATGACTCACATGTTGTTTCTTTTATTTGGAGGAGAGTAGTTCACTCTCAGCAGTAACAAGGGGCTACTCTAAAGTAACAAGTGGTGCTCAGAGAACTACCTCATATAGAAATATGCACACAATCTTAATTTGAAATTATGGTTTTGTTTTGTTTTGTTTTTTTATGGTTTTTGGGTCACACTTGGCAGCGCTCAGGGGTTACTCCTGGTTCTATGATCAGAAATTGCCTCTGGCTGGCTCCGGGGATCAGATGGGATGCCAGAATTCAAACTACCGTTCTCCTGCGTCTAAGGCATGGGTCTCAAACTCGCGGCCTGAGTTTGCGGCCCTCCGTACAACATTTTGTGGCCCTGCCCTAGAGGAATCTTGTTTTGTTTTGTTTTAGTTGTTTAGGTCACACCCCCCAATGTTCAAGGCTTACTACTGACTTTGCACTCAAGGATCACCCCAATTTTGCCTCCTACGGCCTGCAGGTAAATTGAGTTTGAGACCTCTGGTCTAAGGCAAATGCCTTACCACTGTGCTATCTCTCTGGCACCTGAAATTATGTTTTGGTTTTGTTTTGGGGTCACACCTATGTAATAGGCGTAACCCTTGAGCACCACCAGGCATGACCCAAAAAAGCCCCTAAATAAACAAACAAATAAATAAATAAATAAAATGACTAAATATATTTGGTGTTCTACCCTTCCATTCATGTTGTATCAATAACGCTATATAATTAACAAACTCTAATATGCTTTCTTAACAGGGTTTTTTTTTGGAGGGATGAGTTGTTTTCGCTTCTTATAATAGTCATTAGGAAGTTATTTGTGAATGGTTTTAATGATTTAAATATTTTAATAATGTATACTAAAAAAACTATAATATAGTTAAATCTACAATAACATATCTGTAAGCAAAGTATATAAAAAAGTTAAGGAGCCAGAGTGATAGCACAGAGGTTTGGGCACTTACTTGCACATGGCTGACCAGGGTTCGATCCTTAGGGTCTTTTGAGTTTACCAGGCATAACTTCTGAGTACAGAGTCAGGAGTAACCCCTGAGCACTGCTAGGTTCCCCCAAAATACACACACACAAAGTTAATATATGGAATGAAGAGTTAGTATAGTGGGTGAGGTACATGCTTGCCTTGCATACACCTGACCTGGGTTCAATCCCCCTGCATACTATATGATCCCCAGGCACCACCAGCAGTAATTCATTTCTCAATGTAGATTAAATTTTGCATTTGTTTTGTTTTTTTTTTTGTGGGCCATACCCATTTGATGCTCAGGTTACTCCTGGTTATGCACTCAGAAATCGTTCCTGGCTTGAGGGGACCATAATAGGATGCCGGGGGATTGAATCACGTTTCGTTCTAGGCTAGCATTTGCAAGGCAAATGCCTTACCTCTAGTGCCACCACTCTGGCCCCTAAATTTTGTATTTGGTATGGGGGCTACAGGGCCATAAAATTTTATATTTGTTTTTTGGACCACAGGGCCACAGTATTTGTTATGTGGGACCAGGGATTGAATTCAAGTCAACCTCGTGCAAGTA
>PVKC010018362.1:0-19681 GCA_004027635.1 Crocidura indochinensis
AACTTGCAAGCCACCAACTTTATTTAGAATATCTTATAGTAGTGTCAGCCAGTATTATCACAGGAAATCTGGTAGGAAAGTTACATAGTAAACTATCAACCTCTGTGAGTCCAAACCTAATACAGAAAACTCAATTAGCAGCAAACACAGCCCAGTAAAACCTTAGACACTAACTTTAGTAACTTTAGTCATTTTGAATTGACCTGAGTTGATCTAAGTAATTTTATTTGCCTTTTTGTTGTTACCAGAAATATGAAGTAAATTTGTTTATGCCAGCATGGATGAAGGCTATGATAGTGGGCGGAAGATTGGGGACACTGGTAAAGGGAAGGTCACACTGGTGGTGGAATTGGTATTTGAACATTCAATGCTTGAAGTAACTATTATAAATAACTTGGTAAAAAAATATGTTATGATAAAAATTAGAAAAAAAGAGGTAGATAGGGAGCATTGGTGATGAGAATGTTGTACTGGTGAAGGGGAGTGTTCTTTGTATTACTGAAACCAAGCTACAATCATGTTTGTAATCATGGTGTATAAATAAAGACATTATTAAAAAAATAAAAAAGGAAACACCACTTGGAAGTTTATAAAAGAATGAATAAAATAAAATAAAATGTCATAAAATGGAAACATTCTGTAGGTCTTACAAGTGAGGAAAAAACCATGATCTGAGCTAGAGTCCTAGAAATCATGTTTGATATAAGACACATATTTTGTTATTTAGAAATCATAGTGCATTTTCATAAAAATCCCTGGCATATGGTAAAATATATAATATAAACTTTGTTGTGTGTGTGTGTCTGTATACACATAGTCTGTATGTATGTGGGGGGTGAGGGGTAGTAGAAACAGGTTATTTTACTTTGTAAAAAAAAATAAGTGGTTTCAAATCATTACATATAGAAGAAAACAGGATAATGAATCCTTCTGCATGTCTTCAAGCCAATGGCCAATGTAAAGAATAAGGAAACCTGGCAGACATTTAAAAATGAGGCTCTCCCTACTGTAATAATTATTTAAGCATTATTAAAATCTAATTAGAGTAATCTAATACATTCTATTGAATCCTAGAAGGAAAATCTTTGAACCAGAATTCTTCCCCAAGAAAGCTTCTACTCCAGTTACCAAACAAAAAATCTGTTCCTTAAGCTTGACTTTGAGAGATATCTGTATTGATGCCTAGCTAACTATGAAGGCAAATAAATGGATATATGAAAGATATTACGACTGACTATACAGTTTCTCAACTTGTCTATTATTGGGAATGTAAGTCAGTACAAGTTGAGAAGCTGTATGGAACTTTTTCAAAAAAAGTTTCAGTTTCAAAAAAGCTGAAGTTAGAGCTATCATTTGAACCAGCAATTGAGTATATATCAAAAGAATATAAAATTATTAACTTGGAGTTATATACATTGCAATGTTTATTACAAAATTATTTACAGTAGCTAATATATGAAAACAACCTTTGTGTCCAAAGACAGATGACAGTATTAAAGATGTGGTATAATATGAAACAATGATTTATCATTCAGCTATAAAAAGATTAAATATTGGACCAGAGAGATAGCATGGAGGTAGAGCATTTGCCTTGCAAGCAGAAGAACGGTGGTTTGAATCCCGGAATCCCATATGGTCCCCAGAGCCTATCAGGAGCAACTTCTGTGCATAGAGCCAGGAGTAACCCCTGAGCGCTGCTGAATGTGTCCCAAAAACCAAAAACCAAAAAAAAAAAAAAAAAAGAAAAGAAAATTAAATATTGCTGCTTTCAGCAAAATAGAATTTGGGAAGATTATGTGAAGAGAAATAAGTCAGAATGAGAAATATATATATTGGATTCTACTATATATATGAAAGATAAGAAAACAAAGAAAATGAAAAGCCAAAACAAAGGTAAAAATATGCCAGTAGTTAATAATAACAAAAACTAAGGTTACTGAAAAGAGCTGAGGTCTAGGGGGTAGGAACAAGGCTGGCATGATTTAATGAGTGATGGCACATTTTATAAAAATGTAGTGCTAAAAAAAGTCACAGTTACAAAGTATATATAACAACTTCAAGTACTTGAAAACTATTCAACTGTTTGCTGATAATCCATAATATTAAAGGTTTTTACCTCACACAATATCGTACTAATTAATATCTGTCATTGTACCCAAATAATGTGAAATATAGAATTGCCTTTTAATTTTCTGTATATTGAAATCAAATACTTCAAGTCAAACTTGCATGTTTTTGATAACTTTTTTTTGTTTTGTTTTGTTTTTGGGTCACACCCGGCAGTGCTCAGGGGTTACTCCTGGCTCCATGCTCAGAAATTGCTCCTGGCAGGCACGGGGGACCATATGGGGCACCGGTTTTGAACCGATGACCTTTTGCATGAAAGGCAAATGCCTTACCTCCATGCTATCTCCCGGGCCCCGACTTTTGATAACTTTTTAAAAATTTTGTTAAACCTTTAAATTTTTTTAAACTTTTACCAGCATAAAACTATGGTATATAAAATAATCTTAATTTATAAGAACAAAATAATTAAAACATACAATTTTTTAAAACAATATTTAATTTTAATTTTGTTTTTGTTTGTTTTGAGTCACACATGGGCCACTCCTAGCTCTGTGCTCAGAAATCATACTTGGCAAATTCAGGGGACTGTATAGGATGCTGGAGATCAAACCCAGGTCTGTCCTGGTTATGCTACATGCAAGGCAAATGCCCTACCACTGTTCTAGCGCTTGGCCCCAAGCATACAAATTTTAAAAGCTGGGTTATCATTTAGTTAGCTAAGACAAGTTCTATTTAGACAAATTTAAATTGTTTTTTTTTTTATCACAAATGTACCCTCACTTCATCTTAGAGATCCAATGATATGAGATCACATGTGTGTATGTATGTGTGTGGTGACAGGGCCTGAAACCAGGTCCTCACATGTGCTTGGCATTTACTCTACCACTGAGTTACATCACTGTCCTTAATCTTTCCTTTACACCATATTGCAAGCACATTCAGATTAGCATTAGTGTATATTTTTATGGTTTTTGGGTCACACCCGGCAGCGCTCAGGGGTCACTCCTGGCTCCATGCTCTGAAATTGCTCCTGGCAGGCACGGGGGACCATATGGGGCACTGGGATTCGAACCGATGACATTTTGCATGAAAGACAAACGCCTTACCTCCATGCTATCTCCCAGGCCCCCAAGTAGTGTATATTTTTAAATCCATCACATATATATTAAATGGAGATAGTTGTAGGTCACAACTGGCTATGCTCAGAGATTACTCCTGACTGTGTCCAGGCATCACTTCTGGTGAATATACAGAGATTATATGTGATGACAGGATCAAACCAACGCCATGCAAGTCTAGTGCCCTACCCAAAGTATTGTCTTTTGGTCCATACATATGGATTTTTAAAAGGTTGATATATTAACTGAATAAGCTAGCAGAACTATTTTATACAAGAGTGTTTCCTATGCACAAGAATTCTACTTTGAAATTCTTTTTATTTCACTATGTTTCCAAGGGCAAATAAACAGTTCGCGTGTGCGCGTGCACGTGCGTGCGTGCGTGCGTGCGTGTGTGTGTGTGTGTGTGTGTGTGTGTGTGTGTGTGTGTATAAATATCTATGACCCCTTTGCCTGTGCAAAGATAATGGTCAAAGTCTTCTATAGGTGTCTGTGGACCTCTAGGCCAACTAGGCTAATAATTCATTGAAAGGGACTGAGGATACTTAGTTTTGCTCAGGTCTTAAGGTGCTGGGGTGATCATGCCTGACTGGAAGTTGGGGTCCACTATGTTAGATTAAGCTGGGGTCAATCACATGAAAATAATGCACCTTAACCCTTGTACTATCTTTCCAGACTTTAGATTACAATGTCTTAAGGACTCTCAAGGAAGAAAATAAGAAGTGATAACATACACAAAGCTGAGAAAAGTTTTATACTAATATAAAGAGGAAAACTTAGATTTGTTTTTTTCTGGCTCAGTCCTCAAATAAAATAAGTATTCTGGGTAGTATTTGAAGGAGACAGACAAGACACAGAAGGTCAGAATCCTCTATTGGACAGGTGAATTGCATTGTGGCAAAGTCAAATGTCAAATACTCTGGAGAAAGTGGGGGGAGGGTTATTTCTATATATTTTGAAGGTGGGGAAGAATTGGGGGAATGCACTTGGTGGTGCACAGGACCTGGTTTTGTACTTAGGAGTGACCACTATGGTGTTGGAGACCTTATGAGGTACCAGAGTCTACTAGAGACAAATAGCCCAGGCACCAGGTCAAACAGGGGTCAGCCACAGGCAGTGCAAATGCCTAACCCCTGAACCTATCTCCCTGGCCCCTGGCTAAGTGTTCATTCCTTAGATTCCAGCCTTTCATAAAGGCACACCTAAGTCTTGCTTCAGGAATTTAAGGGAGAAGCTATCTATCTGCCTATTTGCCATTTAACTGAATGGGTACAGTAAAGCAACCTGTAAAAGGCAACCTGTGAAAAGTCTAGAGAATGTATTGGAAAACCGCAAAAGAATACAAATCACAGTGAGATCAGCATGTGTTTGCTTTATATGTAACAACGTCTGTGTTATATGAAGTGCTCGACTGTTAGTATTTTATGTGTTTTTTAAGAAGAAATTCATATATGAAAGCAATTAAGGATGCAAAGAGTAGGGTTATACACATAAATTTGGATTTTTTTAAAAATCAGTTTGAAAGGGCAATAAATGCAGGAACAATACTATCTTTATGGCACAAAAGCTTATTCACCTGAAAAACCTGAAACCACCTGATTTACACTGAGCCATACAAGTGAGTACTTCTTAAACTTATAATTTAGTAAATCTTTCCAGTAATCCTATTTGCTTAAATTGTTTTACTTTATTTACAATAAAATAAATAGTGCTTTAAAAGCATCATGGTTTACAAAGTTGTTCAAATTACAGTTGTTTCCAGGATTCTGTGTTCTAACACCAATTGCATCACCACTGTAACCTTCTCTCCACCAGTGTACAGTTTCATACTCACCCATATGTCTGACCCCTTGACAAGCACAAACTATTTTACTTTATATTGCTTGAAATTGGAGCCGAAGCAGTGGTGCTAGATAGAGGTAAGGTGTCTGCCTTGCAAGCGCTAGCCTAGGATGGATGGCGGTTCGATCCTCTTTCATCCCATATGGTTCCCCCAAACGAGGAGCGATTTATGAGCTCATAGCCAGGAGTAACCCCTGTGTGTCAATGGGTGTGGCCCCAAAACAAAAACAAACAAAAAATTATGTTGCTTGGAATTATCAAAACAAACAAACTTCAGAGGCCAGAGAAATAAGCACAGCAGCTAAAATGTTTGCCTTGCTTGCAGCTGACCTGGGTTCAATCTCTAGCAAAGCATACTGTCCCTCGAACACCACCCAGAGTAATTCCTGAATGCAGATCCAGGAATAACTCCTGAAAATTGTTATATCTCAAAATAGGATTATTAAACCATTGTCTGAAGCTATTTATTGCATTCTGAACATTCTGTTTTATTGGTTTTGTTTCTTGAGTATAGGCAGTTTCTATGCTTCTTTCACATCTAATTTGGTGTATTCCTACTGGGGTGTCAACACTGAGGAATTTGGTGGTGTTGCAAGACCACACATGTGAGCAGAAACTTCAGGATTTCCAGAATCTGTGGAGTGGGTCAACATAACAGCAGTTCTAGGATATGGGTGTGATGGCTGAGGCTTTTTGGAAGTATAGAAGTGTAGGGGCTAGGGAAGGTTCCCACCTCCACTGTAAAAAAGACCCTAAGTTTTCTGTCTCCAAAGCTGCAAACCTGGAATTTTTGTCTGCTTATCATTTATTAAGAGATTGGTCATAAAAGGGTAAAGTTGGGCCATTGGTGTAGCAACAATTGTGGGGTGTAGGTGCAGCTGCTGGGGCTTCAGCAGGCCAGGGACTCAGCTCGTCCCCTTCTAGAGTTTTCAGCTGCAAGACCAATGTACTCATGAGTCTTAGCAGCTTAGTTTGCATTTCTTTCAAAAATAAAATTAGTCTATGGAACTGGCCAGCTATGAGATTCCAGTGATTCTGATATATTCATATCTGGTGACAACTGTTTTACAACTGCTTGATTGATAATTATTAGACATGAGCACTTAAAGTTTTAAGCATATAAAGTTAAATAAAAATAAAAATTCACTTCTTTAGTAGTACTAGTTATAATCCTAACTCTCAATAACTGTCAGACTTATGATAATTAGATGAAAACAGTATTTTCATAGTTGTAAATTAGACTAGATATTACTGATATTAAGATATCAGTAAATATTATAAATGTTATTTATAATTATATTATAAAATATTTTATAGTATATAAAATCATGTTAGAATCATACTGTTACAAATTTTTTTTTGTTTTGGATCATACCCAATGGTGCATAGGGGTTACTCCTGGCTCTCTGCTCGGAAATCGCTCCTAGCAGGCACAGGGGACCATATGGGATGCCAGGATTCGAACCACTGTTGGTTCTGAGTTGGCTGCTTGCAAAGCAAACGCCCTACCACTGTACAATCTCTCTGGCCCTCTTAAAAAAGTTTAAACCATTTCTTGGGTCCACTTCAGATTGAGTCAAAATCTCTGAGGGTGATATTTTGAGGGTGAGCTCATAGGATGGTGCTGTGTTAATAGATATAAACCCAGGCTTTATGCAAAGCTTTAGCCTTTTGAATTATGTTCCTGACCTCTGGGAGTGTAGTCTTAAGATATTAATACCAAAAAACAAAAAAGAGAGAGAGATACAGTGCAGGGATTAAGGTACTCGCTTTCCATATAGCCAGCCCCAGTTTGAACCTTGGCACCACATATGGTCCTTAAAGAACTACCAGGAATGTTTTCTAAGCACAAAGTCTCTAGGTCATTTCTTGTCTGACTCTTCATTCCTCTCCACTTCCCACCCATACCATCATCACTGTTTAGTATTCTGTTCTGTAATTCAAGGCCAAGAGTCTATTATAATTCAGACACTATTCCCTCGTCTTGTTTCTATGTATACCACAAATGAGTGAGATAACCAGATATTTGTCCTTACCATTCTGACTGATTTTGCCTAACACAATTAATTTAGCTCAATGATGCAGTGAACTACATGACTTCATATTTGTTATAGTTGTGTATTGTATTTTACATAACTATTTTCTTAAGAATTAACAACTCCTCCAATGTTCCATTAAGATGATTATGAATGTTCATACAAGAAATACACTCTGACATAAAACTTTGAATCTATTTTAAATGTAAGAAGAAAACATAAAAACATTTAAAGCAAGAATTTTACATTTTGGTTTTGCCTTTTTTTTTTTTTTTGGCCACACAACATCTGTGCTCAGGACTTACTTCTCTCTCTGTTCTCAGGGATCACTCCTTGATGGTCAAAGGAACATATTGGGGGCTTAGGATCAAACCCCAGGTCAGTTCTACCCACTGTACTTTTTCTCTGCCCTAAGTAGTTGACATTTCTTTTTTTTTTTTATTTTTTTTGACATTTCTTAAGTTGATATGAAATTATTCTATAGACTGAAGGTGAATAATGTGTTGAAAACTTGTGAGAAGGGCTGTTACAGATATCCAAGCAAGAAATGGTAATGTCCTAGGACTAATTAATGGTTTCATAATGATGAGAATAGCAGAATTGTAAGCTATTAGGAATATAGAAATATAATAATTGAGTGTAAAACAGTAAGGAATCAAATTGACTCCTCTTCAAAACTGTATATAGTTAAGTGGTAATGCTATTTACTATGTTAAGGAGAGGAGGAAAAGAAGAGATAGATGGTAGTAGCAACTAATTGCATGAGTAATTGTATATTTGCTAAAATACTTATATTTTTAAGTATGGGTCTTATTTGGTCTATTATTTATTTATTATTTTTAATATCTTTATTTAAGCACCATGATTACCAACATGTTTTGTAGTTTTCAGTTTGTAGATTTCAGTTATAAAAAAGAATAATTCCCTTCATCATGCAAACTTCATATCACCAATGATCCCCCATCTCCCTCCTCTCTCATCCCCTGCCTGTCTAGTTTAACCTTTATGGAAAACAATATAGAGATTTCTCAAAATACTGGAAATTGAACTCCCATTTGATCAAGCTATACGACTCTTAGGGATATACCATAGGAACACAAAAACACAATATAAAATTGCCTTCTGCACACCTATATTCATTGCAGTTTTATTTACAATAGCCAGAATCTGGAAAGAACCATAATGTCTAACAACAGATGAGGAGCTAAAGAAGCTGTGGTATAGATACACAATGGAATACTCTGCAGCCATTAGGAAAAATGAAGTCATGAAATTTTTCCATACATGCATGAATATAGAAACTATTATGCTGAGTGAAATTGTCAGAGGAAGAGATATAGATATAGGATAGTCTCACTCATCTATGGAATATAAGAAAATAAAAGACATTATTGTAATAATACCCAGACACAATGGAGATGAGGGTTGGAAGGACTGACACATGACATGAAGTTTACCACAAGATTGGTGAGTGCAGTTAGAAAATTAACTACACTAACAACCATCATGGCAATGGTAGTGAGTGAGAGAAATATTTATATTTTGGGATAGTTTATAGTTATCCAGTTCATTAATTTCTGCTCTAAGTTTTTTACTTAAATCATTATGATTTACAAAGTTATTAACAGTTGTTTTATATATATATGTATGTATATATACACATTGTTTTAGAACCAATACCTCTACCAGTGTCACCCTCCCTCCACCAATGTTCCCAGATAATTGGAATTGCATGGAAGTGAGATTGATTAAATAGACTGTATAGATTGAGAAAAGCATACAATCAAAGTCTAAGTTCTGAAAATCACAGATTCTTAGGGCAGAGTTAAAACAAGCCTGCAGAGAGACTAAAATAAAATGTTCTTTAAAAACACACAGATGCAAATCCAGGGAATATAATGTAATTTATAAAAGAGGGAAATATTTTTGAATGATGAGTGATAGAAAATGTTAAGTGAAGTCTCACTGTAGATATTGATAAGAGAAATTTCTGTGAAGTTGATGAGCTGAAAACAATATAGCAATGAAATATGTGGTAGAGAAGGAGCTATAAAGGAAATAAAGAAACAGAAAATTAAGTAAGTGAAAATAATTTAAAAGTTTGACTTTAAAGGAGAGGGATAAAAGCTGTTGATGGAAATATTGTATTTTTAAATAGTTATTCTAATTGTAATAATAAAATAAAAAATGATTAGAGAAAGAAAATTCAAAGATGTGAAAAAGAGAAGCAGGTGAAAAGAATTTAGAACATGATTAGAGATTGTATTTTTATAGTAATCTACATAATAATAATAATTCTCTCAAATAATAAATTCTCCCAAAATTAGGCAACATAAATAACAAGCATCTATTGTCGAATAATTTTGATAGGTCAGGAACCAGGAAACAATTTAACTGGGTGTATCTGATTCAAAGTCTTTCATGAAATTGCAGTCAAATTGCTTGTTTGAGCTATAATCTTATCTTAAGATTCAATCCAAAAATCAGGAAATAGCTTCAAAACTTACAATATTATTGTCGAAATTCAATTTTTTCAGGTTTTTAGATAAAGAATCCTATTTTTTTTGCTGACTGTTATCAAGAATATAGTTTGATATAATCATTGTTGAAAAGATGAGAACAAGGTTCTCTGTATTGGGAATAAAAAATTGACAAGGATTGTAAGCTTTTAAATAAAGTAGGAATTTTTTAAATTTTGTTTTGGGTATTTTTGCCACACCCAGTTATGCTCAGAAATTAGTCCTCACTATGTGCTCAGAAATCTCTCCTGACTTGGGGACATCAGGTATCGATCCTAGGTCCACCTTGGGTCAGCTACGTGCAAGGCAAATGCCACACCACAGCTACAATAAAGTAGGAATTTATAATTCTGCATACATTCTTCTCCATAGGATAGCTCAGAATACAGCAACTCAATTACTCAGAGTTAGTAATAGAGAAAGAGGCATTTTCCAAAATAAAAACACAGTTTTTGTAAGGTGACTCACACTAGAACAATCATATTCAGAGTGGTATTGACAGAAGTGATATTAATTATTTTACTGTATCCTCTTTATTAGGAACAAACCACTATGTCATGTCTATTCAAGCAGAAGGGAAGAAATAAGGGTGTAATTATCACTAAATAGAAACATTTGGGAAGTCATTTGTTGGAGTTGGACCACATTCAGCATGTTCAGGGGTTATTCATGGACTTTGTACTCGAGTGACCTCAGTAGTGCCCAGGGACCATATGTTGTATTGGGGTTCAAACCCATATCTGCTGTATAAAAGGCAAGTGCCCTACCCAGGAACCATCTCCCCAGTCCCTTTGGGACTGAAATAAATTCTAAACAGAAGATGTATGGTAAACAGGTAAAAAATTGAAAAAATTGAACTTAAGTTTCAGTAATCTTGTATATGTGTAATGAGACTAGAAAGAATACATTTAGAAGACTAATGCCCTTTATGCTACTTTTTAAAAGGAGAAAATTAGTTACAGTGGATAAAGTTTTGATATAATCATTGTTGAAAATAAGAGAAAGAAGTGAGTTGTGAATAAAGGATCGACTGGGAATGTACACATCAAGATAAAGTAGGAATCAATCTACTCAATTGAATGATTTATTTTTAAAGCAACATTTAGTGACAAGCAAGACAAAGTTCTCCACGACTACTTTCTGATTATTGCCAATTTTCCCTTGGGGGATGTGGAAAGCATGAAAAATTGCTAAGGCTGATACCAAAATTTATATAACCATAAAATTGAATAAAATAGCTGCCAATTTCAGATTCTAAAAAAGGATCTTGTCACGTAGAACTTTATTTACCACAGTATTCAGAGCCAGATAGTGCTTAATAGGATACTAAGATATGTGCTATAGGGTTGCCTATATATCTGCTTTCACTACAGCTAATGCTTGCTAGAGAAAAATCAGATCCATTAGCTGTAAGAAGGCATTGAAACCTTTGAATTAATTATTTAAGAAAAGTTATCTTATGAAAAACTCCAAAAAATAGTTTTGAAAAATCTTTTGTCTTTTAACTCCACCTTCTGAATAAAATTTAATTTAATATTCATCTTGATGCTTTTATATCTTTTGTGTGTGTGACATTTTGGTTTGGGAGCAAAATTCAGGACTTATATTATGCTCTGTCATTCTTTTGGAGAAGCTCAGGGGATGATACAGGGTCCTGGGGGAATTAAACCAGGTCAGGAACATGAAAGGTAAGCACCTTACCAGCTGTACTATGTCCTTCAAACTTTTTACTTCTTTTTTCTAAAAATTTTCTTTTTCCTAACAAGAATGATACCATTTACCTAGAGAGTTGACTAGATAAAGAAACTAGAAATGACTCTCTGTTTTTACCAAGTTCACTAAGTCACATGTCAGCTGCCTGAACATAGTGAAGAGAAAATGCTTGACAAAAAGTATCATATGGATTCATCTCCCACCCTGTTCTATGATCAGAAGATAAAAATATTTAAGTTGGAATTTTATTTTACTCAGCCTTACCTCTTTATATTTAAAGTATCCAATAAACAAGGGGCATCCAAAGATTGAAGTACAGAAAGAGAATTAAAAAAAAAACTTGCAGTTTCCAAATATGGCCTAAAATCAAGACTCAAATATGGAAGAGAGAGGCAATCTGGATTTCTCTACTGAGTTTTTCCTCAGACAGAAGGACAGAGAGTTTAGGATTAAACAGTAAGAGTGGTTCATCTCTACTAAGTAGAGTAGGACATGGAGGCAGGAGGACTGAGAAGTGTGGAGAGAATAGATTGTATCTAAGTGGGTGGTGTTGATAAAGCAAATCAGAGTTGTGACAAAAGACTGAAACACTCTGAAAACTCTGGTTTTCAAATAGGCATTGAAATGAAGCTATTTGGTAGTTTTATATGGTATTACAACAGCAAAAACCAATTTTACATGTAAATAGGTTAATATGGAAGAATGATTTCCAGATTCCTGTGCTTTTACTAACATTTGACTCACATTGCTTTTGTAGAGACTCCTACTGCTATCTTAGATGAAGGCTAGGCAGGAATAATCATGAGATATTGAGATGTCTTCCATGATATAAAAAGCCTTCCTGACACAAAATTGCCCTTCAAGCTGCAGTATCTCCCAGATACTTCTTTATAACTATAAAAGGTTGTTCACTATAGAACATTCATAAGATTGATTCATTAATTCATTCATTCAGTGAAAACAGAGCTTTGTTAGTTTTGTTGGAGTTACCAGGATTACAACAATAAAACAAAAGAATCAAAATCACCATAAGTGGACCCTGTTATCTAGTGACGGAAATAGCTAACTTTAAAAAAAGAGGCATATTTTCAATAATAAAAAAATGAGCAATGATATGGAGAATGTGTGCTGGGTGGGTTGGAAAACATTCACACAGCAGATGGGGTGTTCGAGAAAGGCCTCTTTGAGGAGGTGACATTTGAGCCAAGATATAAATGAGAAGAGGGCCAGTCAGAATCTGGGAGAAAGGTATTTTAAGTGAAAGCAATGCTGCCAAGATCTTAAAATGGGAGAGATATCAGCCAATCTTAGAAACTGGCCAAAGCTCAATAAGGTTGGAGTTGAATGAGCCAAGCAAAGAACCATCTGTGATGCAGTTATAGCTGCCAATGAAGGCAGGACCATAAAGATCTTTGCAGATAGTAATAAAGTTTTACATTTTGTTCTAGATGCTATGGAAAGCTATATTGGATTTTTAGGTAAGAGAGATAAATTTTTATCTATTTTTTTAAAAGATAACTCTGATTGCTTATTCAGGTTTGATTCCAGCACCACTTGAGTTTTCCTTAGCACTGTCTAAAGTGTTCCCTGAGCACAAAGTCAGGTGTATGTCTGAGAATGAATATTGAATATTGAAGAATATTGAGATTGAATGCCTGAAAAATAAATATTGAAGGGTATAAGAAAAAATAAAAGGGAAATAAAATTCATAAATACGTTCCCAAATTGTAATCCCAATAAAGGCAAAGATTTGTGTCTACCTTTAAAATTCTATATTATGAGGACATAAGCATTTTTAAAAGTAATTAGAAGTTATAATTTAAATGAACACACAAAAATACAGTTTATATCTTACCATTCCACTTTTTGTTAAAAAATCATTTTAATTTGTGCCTGCTTTGACTATTGAAGTTAGACTTATATTGTAATTAACCTTTGGTTTTATTTACCATTTCATTAGGATCGATTCCTAAATGTTGATTGGGACTAACTAGAGCTAAATAGATATGAGTATTGAACTGTTCATTGATTTAACTAAACTGGGAACTAAGTATCCCAGAATTTTTTTCCTTGCATATTGTAGGTAGAGTTACAGGTGAAGAAAGACTCATGTAGAGTTTAGGCAGTAGAAGTAAGGCTGTGACTGTTTACTCTAAAGAGGTCTTTTTCTGTAAGAAAAACTTGTGCGTACAAGTTGTGCGAAACAAGCTGTGCATACTCTGGTCTTTGCTTCCAACCTTCTTTCCCTTTTCTTCTATTTATTTGTTGCTTTTGGACCACACCCAGCTGTGCTCAGGCATACACCTGATTCTGTGCTCAGGGAACACTTTAGTGCTAAGGAAAACTTATGTGGTGCAGGGATCAAACCTGATTGGCTACATACCCACTGTTTTGTCTCTCTGGAACATAGAACATTTTAATATTTTATTTAAGGCATTTATTATGAAATTTTATATTAAAAAAAACTAACACAACCGTAGGGCGTTTGCTTTGCAGGTGACTGAACCAAGACAAACTTCGGTTCCATTCCCGGAGTCCCATATGGTCCCCCAAGCCAGAAGTGACTTCTGAGCGCATAGCCAGGAGTAACCACTGAGCATAACCTGAGGAGTAATCCATGTGTGGCTCCCCCAAATAAAAAACAAACAGAAAAAGAACAACCAGTGCTGATGTGAATGTGGAGATAAAGAAACTCTCATCTACTTCTGGTAGGAATGCCATCTAATCCAACCTTTATGGAAAACATTATGAATATTCCTAAAAAAAACTGGAAATTGAATTCCCATCTGATCCAGCAATATTACACTTAGGGATATGCCCTTGGAACACAAAAACACAATACAATAAACCCTCTGTACTCCTATGTTCATCACATCTCTATTTACAATAGCCAGAATGTGGCAATCACTCACATGCCCAACCACAGATGAGTGGCCAAAGAAACAGTGGCAAATCTACACAATGGAATATCATGCAGCTGTTAGGAAAAATGAAGTCATGAAATTTTTCTATACATGTATGGACATGAAGACTATCATGCTTAGTGTAATGAGTCAGAAAGAGAAAGAGAAAGACACAGAATATCTCACTCATCTGCTGTATTTAAGAAAATTAAAAGACAGTATGGAGGAGCTGGAGCAATAACTTAGAGTAGGGCATTTGCCTTGCATGCAGCTGACTCAGGACAGACCTCGGTTCCAGCCACTGTGTCCCATATGTTCCCCTAAGCCAGGAGCGATTTCTGAGCACATAGCCAGGAGTAACCCTTGAAAGTCACTGGGTGTGGCCCCAAAACAAAACAAAACAAAACAAGACAGTATGGTAATAATAGCCAGAAGCAAGAGATGTGAGCAAAGGATCAGCTCATGTTGTAAAGCTTACCATAGGAGTGTTGAGTGCTGTTAGAGAAATAACTACACTAACAACTATTATGACAATTATAATGAGAGAGAGATATAGAATTCCTGTCCCAAAGACAAAAAGGGCTGGAGAAACTGGGAATGGGGAACATTGGCTGTGGGAAAATTTACATTGGTGAAGTGTGGTGTTCATCTGATGATTGAAACTCAACTATGAACATTTTTGTGACCACCATGTTTAAATAAAGAAATTATTATTAAAAACAAGTAGAATTATTGGATTATGTGAAAAATCTATTTCTTGCTTTTTAAAAGAACTGTCAACATTGTTTTCCAAAAAGAAATTTTCAAAAACAAAAAGAAGTATTAATTAGGATTAGAAATAAATTGTCAGGGGCCCGGGAGATAGCATGGAGATAAGGCATTTGCCTTCCATGCAAAAGGTCATCAGTTCGAATCCTGGTGCCCCATATGGTCCCCCGTGCCTGCCAGGAGCAATTTCTGAGCATGGAGCCAGGAGTAATCCCTGAGCACTGCCGGGTGTGACCCAAAAAACAAAAACAAAAACAAAAAAAGAAAGAAATTGTCAGATCTAAATCGTTTTTTTTTTTCATTTTACTCAATGATATATCAATATGTACTAGAATCAATTAAGAACAGAATATATCAATCTTTCTCAAAATGGTTGATATGCCCTTAAGGGCATTGGGATGATGTGGGGAAGGGATAACAGTCTCAAAGGATGATTGGGGAATATTTTCTGTTTGTTTTCACTTAAACAAATAGATTTTCAGAAAGCATTCATCAATTCATTTTTGAAATATAGTAGTAGACCAAATAAGTTTGGGAAACGCTGGGCTTTATAGAAACCATTAAAATAAAAGCAAATCTCCAATCTCCAATCTCCACAGTCTCTCATGATAGCAGTAGAGAGGTCTGTCTAACACAGAGAAGCTACCATGGATCCTGGCTACACACAAAGTTCAGAAATAAGCACAAAAATTCCCAGAGCTGTATTTGCTAATGAGGCCAAAAGATAATTTCCATTTTCCAATAGAGCTCCCCAAGAGATCTCTCTAGAAATGACAAGAACCCTAAGAGTGAAGTGGAAAGGATTCACCACCAGACTAAAAAAGGAATAATAAATATGGTAAAGCAGTGATAAACTCATGGTTGTGGGGAAGATTTTAATCCTGAGGAGTCAATCAGAAGCAGCCACCTATATATTCTCTCTAAAAAGGAATTCAGATACTTAGGGGGTTTAATGAGATCAAAGAAACAATAAATGGGCCACCAATAAAACAAAAGTTTGTGTAAAAACAGAAATGACAGAACTAAAAACGTTGGAAAGTGAAATGAAAAACTCACTGAAAGGCCTCACCAGAAAATTAACAGCTGCTGAGGACAAAATCAGTGAGCTTAATGATTAGATATGGTAAGCCTCCAGACAATAATAGAAGGTGAGGAAAAAGCCTCAAAATAAATGAACAGCTTATTGGAGAATTTTGTAATTAATTCAAGAGGAATAACATGAGAATTATTGAGTTCCCAAAAGGCAAAGAAGGCAACCCTACTGAAGAAGCAACAAAACATTATTAATGAGAAGTTCCAGGAACAAGAGGAATAACTTAAGAATCATTGAGTTCCCATAAAGCAAGGAAAGAAACCCTAATGAAGAAGCAGCAAAGATTATTACTGAGAAGTTCTAGGACTAAGGAGCACACACATCCAGGAAACTAAAAGTGTACCAGCAAAAAGAGATCAATAAAAATACTCTAAGGCACATCCTAATTAGAATGATAAAAACTATAGATAAACATATAACACTGAAAACAGCAAGATCAAAGAAGGAACTGATACACAAAGGAGTGTTTTTAACATTTACAGCAGATTTACTTAGTAAAATAGCTAAGATACAGAATCAACCAGGTATGTATTTAACCACAGATGAATGGATTATGAAGATGTGATTCTTATGTGTGCATATATATATATACATACACACAGTAGAATACTACACGGCTGCAAGGAATGATGAAATCATAACATTTGCTGCAACTTAGCTGGAATTGGTGATATCATGTTAATTGAAGTAAGTCAGAAGAAGAGACAAACATAGAGTCAGGCCCACAACCCACAGTCAGCTACCATGTCTATGCAAAGAGCCAAAGCCATAGACTATCACCCAACCTTCCAAAGAGAGGCCAACGAGCAGCAAAAATGTAATGATATACCCAGCTCAAAGCTGATCATCCTGGAAGTCCCCAGGATTGGAGTGGGGCAAATCTTCTGCCCTGCTGGAGCCCTGGCTGTTGCACACACAGACCCACGCTACAACTGCTGCCTCATCAATGGTCCAGCTTCACTGCATTTCCTAATCTCTGTAGACTCCTAGTTGCCAAAAATTCCAGATATGCGGGTTTGTGGCTGTTATCTCTAGGCACTGTTTGATTCCAGGGCTGACTTCCTCCCTGCACCTCTACACTTCCAGAAGTCCAAGCAGCCACTCCTATGAACCACAACCATATGAGCTTTTTGGTCCTGCTCTACAGATCTTCAAAGTGCTAGACTACATATCACCCATAATTTTAATACTGACTTCCCAATAGGAATACACCAATAGGAAATGATCAAAGAAGCCACATGAGCTCAACAAACAAAATCAACAACAAAATGCTCAAGTAGCAATAAACAGCTTAATTAAGCTTCAGACAATGTAATAAAAACCCTATGGAAGATATGACAATTTTCACAAATTTTCTGTCAATGAAAGTTTTGACAATTTCATTACCATTTAGTTGTACTAAGAAATATTAGGTAGGTTGGGAGCTGGGAGGTGGCGCAGGAGGTAAGGTGCCTGCTACCTTGCCTAGGATGGACCACGGTTCGATCCCCCCCACCCCCGTTCCATATGGTCCCCGGTGCCTGCCAGGAGCGACTTCTGAGCACATAGCCAGGAGTAACCCCTGAGCGTCACTGGGTGTGGCCCAAAACAAAACAAAACAAAACAAAAAAGAAATATTTAGTAAATTAGTCATACCTGCCAGGGTATTGGAAGATTGGGAAGTTGGTGACAGGTTGACAAAGTTAGAAGAAATGTTACTCTGGTGGTGGAATTGGTGATGGAATATTGAATGCCAGAAATAACTATTTTATAAAGTATCTAAAATAAAGGAACATTTTCTTTGGTTTTTGGGGCTACATCCTATGGTTGCTCAGAGGTTTTTCCTTACTCTGCACTCAGTAATTACACTTGGCAGTGTTCAGGGAACCATTTGGGATGCCAAGGATCGAATCTGGGTTGACTTGTGCAAGGCAAATACCCTACGTGCTCTACTATCATTCCAGTATAAGAAACTTAATTAAAAAAAAACTTTTATTATTAAAAAAGACAAATGCAGGATGATCTCACTTTTCTGAGGTATATAAAATACCTGGATGAGTAAGTGTAAGATGGCAAAGGGGAAATACATCATTCTTGATCTCAGAGTTTAAAGAGCTTCGAGAAGGACAGAGAAGGCCAGAAATCAAGGCAGGAAGGAAGATGATGAGAAAGGGAAGTAATGGGGGAACAGGGTCTCGGCTTTTGTTATATTGATAATGTGGGAGAGTGGTATGACTATATATACAAAGCACAGCACACTGGGAAAATGATAGAATTAAACTGCAACCATTGAACTTTTTTTTTTATGTTTTAATTTTTATTGTGACCAAAGTGCATTACAAATGTTTCACTGCATCATTTATAGTACATAGTGACAATAAATGAGGGGCATTCCCACCACCAATGCTGTCCTCCCTCCACCCCTGTCCCAGCATGTATCCCATATCTCCCTCCGTTACCCCCCAGAATGCTAGTGCAACTGGTCTCCACTTTACATCTTGTTGTAGATTGAGCATCCACCCCAATGTCATTGGAGATAAAAAGGATAAGAAAAAGGGGAGAAAAAATTTGATAACAACTACCAAAAGAAAAGAAAGAGAGAGAAAAAAAGAAAAAAGAAAGAAAAATGAAAGAAAAAATGCACCTGGTAAATAAAAATAAAAATAAATAACCAAATAATAACCACACGAGTGAAAAAGAAAGAGAAAAATGGATGAAAAAAGATAAGGAAAATGAACTTCTGCAAATCCACGCCTACCTAGTGGGGCTGACTGTGAAAAAATGTGAGCCCTGTCTTTGTGTTTATTTGTCCTCTCCTGTCGTCCAGACCTCATGGGAGTGGGCAAAATCGGCTCCAAAAAAACTCGCTCTCCCAGAGGTCCATTCTAGGGCAGGAATGCACAGGAACACCTCATTAACCTGAAAACCGGCAAGAAGTGAGTACTTTGCAAAAACCAGGTCCCCTGCTTGTGAGTCGTGGGAGTGGGCTGAAAAGAGGCTGCAGAAGAGCACGGCCGCTCTGCTTCGCTATGTGGCCCTGCACTCTTTCTAAGGAAAGAACATCATCGCAACAAGAAGAGGAAAAAATCACACAAAGGACTGTGTTGGATCACTGGAACCCAACATTTCTCTCTGGCCAGTCTTCTCTGCTGTGTGCCTAGGCCCAAGATTTGATCCTTTGAGAGGCCTCATCCACGGAGGACTCCACTACCTTGTAGGCAAATTGACACACCCAGAAAGGGCGGAATCAGAGGAGTGTGACTGCGCACATCATCTAGCCAATGAATACCACCACAACACGTAGAAAAACACACAATACTAGTTTGACAATGGGGAAACAACACAGGCCAGCATCAGACATAGAGAACAAAGATGACAATTCTGATGGCCAGATAATGACCAACAGACTAATCAATCTCTCAGATAAGGACTTTAGAAAAGCAATATGGAAGATGCTCAAAGAACTCAAAGAAACCATGGACCGAGTTGAACAGAACACTAATAACCAAGAAAATATGAAGACAGAAATCACAAAACTCGGGGTCCAGGAGATAGCATGGAGGTAAGGCGTTTGCCTTTCATGCAAAAGGTCATTGGTTCGAATCCCGGTGCCCCATATGGTCCCCCGTGCCTGCCAGGAGCA
>PVKC010018363.1:0-19685 GCA_004027635.1 Crocidura indochinensis
TTGCACTATATTTAACAAACCCCAACTATTTCAAAAGACATAAAATGGACACGTATGGTTTTGAATATTTGATATCTATTTTCTTTGACAGCTAACTCTTGCTAAATATTCTCTTAAACAGTGAAGATTTTCCCCACTTTTTATCTTTTCTTCTCTCTATGAACTTTTCAATAAGAAATATTCGGTGAAAGAGTCCCTCAGTTTAATGCTTATGTCTAATCATGTCATGGGGAGTTTTACACTTGTTCTTGCATCCCCCATATGGGTCTATAACACCATATGACATTGTTCCTTGTTTGCAGAGGCACATTAAAATGGGAAATACTATACACACGAATAAATTCTTTTTTTTGTTTGTTTGTTTTGTTTTTTGTTTTGGGGCCACTCCCGGCAGTGCTCAGGGGTTATTCCTTACTATCTGCTCAGAAATCGGTCCTGGCAGGCACTGGGGACCATATGGGACACTGGTATTCGAACCAACCACCTTAGGTTCTGGATCAGCTGCTTGCAAGGCAAACGCCGCTGTGTCATCTCTCCAGGCTCCATGTATGCTTTGCATGCAGCTTTGATTTTTTTTTGTTTTGGTTTGGTTTTTGGGCCACACCCAGCGGCACTCAGGGGTTACTCCTGGCTGTCTGCTCAGAAATAGCTCCTGGTTGGCACAAGGGAACATATGGGACATCAGGATTTGAACCAACCACCTTTGGTCCTGGATAGGCTGCTAGCAAGGCAAACACCACAGTGCTATCTCACCGGGCCTATAAATTCTTATCTAATAGAGATTGGAACACACAAATCATGTAGTGCAATGGGACCTTACACCCTAAACATTGACATAATGACCTGGCACAGGTCTCGGAAGAATGGCCATTCTCCGTTCACCCCTGAAACAGGGAAACTATCTACAAAACAGCCAAGGTTTTTTACAACAATACCTGGAAGCAATCCTCTACCAGGAAAGACTCTACCACTGATCTGACATCGATCTACTCAAAAGAGACTTACTTCCCTTCACACTGAGAAGATTTAAGATCATCAACGACCTGCATACTGGACAGGGCTTTCTGCATTGCCCTTTAATAGTGAGATGAAACTAGAGGATGCTCTACACCATCCTAACTGCAATATAGGATATGCAGATTCCAGGACCTTTAATACAGAAACATGATACCAACAACAGAGATAGTGTGGAAAATAAAAGTGTGCTGGCACTACAGACAACGACTTGGATTGGGCAATCTAGTTTGCCTGGAGCCTAGAGCTGGTCTTATGCCAGGAAATTTCAGGGGTTTGGTCCCCTTGTATTTAGGCCAAGGTTTTTCCTTTCCATGTCCCACATATTTTGGTGGGCCGATGCAAACAATTATTGCCACTCTAAAGCCGTTTTTACTGTGCTCCTTTGACTCTTATCCTTAAAAAGAAACACCCACTTTTGAGGCTAACTTAAAATAATATGCAAATGCATGGAAATGTAAAAAAGTACTATGCCTTCAATGTTTAAGGAGCTACATGTTTTTTGGCTTTAAATTGCTTGATGTGCTGCTAAGAAATATGTATTACAATCTGGGAACTTGAGGGGCAAAGTAATTTTACATGGGTTCTGTTTTATTTTTCTTAATGTTCTTTGGCTGAAAGTTCAATGTCAAGATATCAGCAAGGGGACTTCTGTGAATTCTGTTTATGGGTGATTGTCCTTCCACTGTAACTTTAACTTGTCCTCTTTCTTTGTATCTTTGTTCTCATAATTAAAAAAAATTAAAAGAAAAAGAATCATTAATTGAAAGGCCAGAGCTGTGGTGCAAGCATTAGGGCATTTGCCTTGCACACGCTAACGTACCATGGACTAGAGTTCGATCCCCCCACGTCCCATATGGTCCTCATAGCCAGGAGTAACCCCTGAGTATCATCAGGTGTGCCCCCCCCAAAAAAAAACAAACAAAAAAATTATTAATTGAAACTCAAACTCTAAACTCTAGGAAAGTTAGAAAATCTCTCTTTGAAATTGATAGTACGTAGATGAAAGATGTGGAGAGAGAATATAAATTAGCACAGTGATATTGAGCTTACAGGGACCAGAACCATAGCCCAGCAGGTAGGTTATTTGCCTTGTATGTGACAGCCCTGGTTTGATTCCCAGCATTCCAAAAGGTTCCCCAAGCCTGACAAGAGTGATTTCTAAGCACAGACCCAGGAGTAAACTTGAGGACCTCCAGGAGTGGCCTGAAACCAAACAAAACACAATAAAAAATAGATGTGGTCCATTCCTAAAGACTCTCTTCAAGTTCCATGGGTTTCTCATTTCAGCCTAGAAACATCTGTCATTTATCTTATTACAATCATACAGTTAACTAAATACATTCATATTGTTTTAGCAATGCAACATGTTGCAAACTGGGATATGAAACGTCTGAATCCATGAAATTTTAACCACCAAAAAGACATAATTCCTTTCTGTTTCTATACTTTTTTATTAACCATCCTATGGTCAGCAAAATGTTATCAAAAATTTTATAAAAATTGGGGCTGGAAAGATAATAGAGCAAGTATAATGTTTGCCCTGTAAGTGCAAAACTTGATTTGATCTCAACTACCCGATATAATCCCTTGAGTTTGCCAGGAATAATTCCTGAGCTCAGAGCCAGGAGAATCCCTGAAGACTTGTAGATGAGGTCCCCTCCCTGAAGTAAAAATAAGATAATTTTACAAAACAGTAGCCTTATTGGCTGAGAATTTCTCATGGCATCTCCAGACTTCTTGAGGTGGGTAGGTACCTTAACTCCAAAAAAAGTTTTTTAAAACAAAATGACATATTTTTAAATCAGAAAATATTTTTCTACATACTTCTAATTCTCTCTCTCTCTTTTTTTTTTTTTGTTTTGGCTTTTGGGTCACACCTGGCAGTGCTCAGGGGTTACTCCTGGCTCAATGCTCAGAAATTGCCCCTGACAGGCACAGGGACCATATGGGATGCCGGGATTCGAACCACCGTCCTTCTGCATGAAAGGCAAATGCTTTACCTCCATGCTATCTCTCCAGCCACCATATTTCTAATTCTCATTGATGGTGAAATTAGTAAAAATCCTGTAACTACTAAATATTTTCTTGATTATAACATGACTGTCTTCTGCAAAATAATTTAAAATCACATTTATGTGTATACATGTATCAGGTTTATTACCTGTGAAGAACAAAAACTTAGAGCTGGGGTAATAGTACAGAAGACACAATATTTGCCTTGTACATGACTGACCCACATTTGATTGCAGACATCCCATATGGACCCTAAAAACTGATAGGAGTAATACCTATGTGTAGAGATAGAAGTCCTGAGCAACACCAGGTGTGGCTTAAAGACTAAATACATAAAATACGTACTTTAGGTAATAGGAATGTATAGCTAACTAATTTTTGATCCCCTCTCCAACGATTTAATGAATAATAGCTTTTCTGAGAACATCATGGTACCCGAATATGAAATCCAAGTAGATTTTTCTGGAAAGGGACTAAGCCAAACTGCTAAGTGCATTTGGATAAAATCCCAGGATGCAAGGGCTTATGTATATGGTTTTGTTTTGTTTCTTTGACAGAGACGAAAAACTTCTGTATTTCACTATAATTCTAGCTTAACAATGGTCATTTTTCAGATGCAGAATGCTTGAGTATGATCAATTGTATTTAGTTAGGACAAAATTATGAACCGGTCCAAAGAAGAAGCTTCAATTATATGGAAGAAAAATAAAGAAATGTTTTCACCTGTTGCAGTAAAAAGGTCAAATAACATTTTACTACACTTATGACTTTAGGTAACTTATTTTGTCAATGAAATATTGAATTCTAATGTAGTTTTATGACATGACCTTCCCATAAAAGAGAATACCCACGAAGCCGTACCGCCCCATTCTTCCTAGGTAACTTGACCTTACCTGCAAGACCCCACCCATTTCCTGGGAGGGGTCTTGGAAAGGGTAGATAAGGCTTTGACCAGAGAGGATTAGACTTTGGCCCTTTTTGCCAGCATGAAGAGGTATGAGGAAAAGACCTGGCCAGACAAATTAAGACGCAGGGCAAGCTAAGGATACATGCATAAATGGTTGAGATTGATCACATGTGTGGTGGATAGGGTATGAATAAAACTGATACTTCCTAATGCCTGTGTCTGGATGAGTCTGATTCCGCAGTTCACCTAAACCTGGGACCTGCCAGCTGAATGGGGGTTGAAGAACCACGTGGCCTGGGATGGCAGAGAAAGGTCCCTCCATTCGTCCCATCACCATCCAGCTCCATCATTAATTATTTAATTCAACATATGCATAATTTCTTTTTCTGTGTTTTTTTTTTTTTCTGGTTTTTGGGTCATACACGGCAGCATTCAGGAGTTACTCCTGGCTCTACATTCAGAAACCCTCCTGGCAGGCTCGGGGGACCATATAGGATGCGGGGATTTGAACCACTGTCCTTCTGCATGTAAGACAAACACCCTTCTTCATGCTCTCTTTCCAGCCCCAAGATACATAATTTCTTTGTATTTTCAATTGCTATCATTCAGATCCAAGTCACCTGCTCAGTTGTGGATACAGTGATAATATAAATAAAAAAGTAAATAAATAAATATATTTCAATTACAAAGTGAATAAAATAAGCAATTCAGGTCATACCTTTCAAATCCCTTAATAATATATCTTGAAATGTTTATTGATAACTTTTTTTTTATTGGTTTCTGTGTCACACCCAGCAGCACTCAGGGGTTACTCCTGACTCTATCCTCAGAAATCACTCCTGGCAGGCTCCGGGGACCATATGAGATGACGGGATTTGAACCACTGTCCTTCTGCATGCAAAGTAAATGCCCTACTTCCATGCTGTCTCTCCGGCCCCTATTGATAACTTTTTACAAAGAAAATATATTCCTTTAGTTTCTCTGAAAACTTGGTTCTTTGTATAACTTTAATGATAATCAAGGGGATCATATAGTAATTGTTCAATGAATCTTTTATTCCACTTTCAAGAAGGAAACAACTTTAAATTCCAGTTTACTTAGTAGAATTTTACATATTTCTTGTTTAGAATCACGTTGGCTGCTAGTAGAGTCATTACTATGATGCAGACATTCAATTAATATTTGTGGAGTGAACAATTCTATCAGAAAAGAAACAATCTACTATCACTGAATGCTCTATTCCCTCCTGAGTTTCATATTTCTTTTTACTTCACTCCAAACTGTTTCCATAACAAACACATTGGGTAAAAGAGCTTGGACTCACAAAGCTATTTCTTATTGTTAAGAAGCAGGAAGTTATAAACCAATTTCAAACCACAATCCTGTAACTAAGGGAATCTGCCAAAACACATGAAGGCAATAATGGTTTAAACTCTAAAAGCAATGACAACCTGATGGATTATTGCAAATGTAGACAACTGGAACTTGGTGTATTAACAATATCTGAGGAATCTACCTTTAGAACACATATTATTTGTTTGAAAACAGAGCCTGGGATGATGTTAATCTTTAAGAGGAGGAAGCTGTTCTTGGCCCTTTAATCAGAGCGTGGTATACTTGAATCATCCGCCCTTTCATTTTTCAACTCAGAATACCCACTGAGTTTGCTGCAGTAGCCATTATGAATACACCACTCTTAATAAATTCAACGGGTGTTTTGCAGTACAAAGCCTGTGGGATTGGACACTTCAGACGAAAATTTCAGCTGTATAATCAAGAATATAGCTGAAAACGCCAATTAACGGAGCAGAGCACAAATAATCAAGCTTAGGCTATAGAAAAGCTCTTTCTGTACTAAAAATATCACCTATATAATTTATCCTCAACTTTTCAGGATAGCTCATCAGAAAATTAGCCATCAAAGTTACTCAGATATATTCTGGCTAAAAAAATAATTTAAACCTTTCTTCTTAGTTTAATAAAATTTATGTAAGATAAGATCAAAATTAAAATATGTCATTCTCTACTGAAATAATATAGTTTATTATTTAATATTTAAAGGAAAATAAACTTGTGGCCTGAAAGATCTTAACCACACTAAACACATCCAAAAAAATGAAACAAATGACAACTAAAAGAACCTTAATAAGGGTAATGGAGTGCATGTTAAAGGAAAAATATATTACTCGAACAATTTAAGAAATAATTAACACAAAGGGAAAACACATAAATGTGAGTGAGGCGGGTGCTATTTTGAGACCTGTCCTAGGAAGGAAAGACTAAAAGCCAAATTGAAGCTTATCAGACAAAGATATGCATGCCAAGCAAGCAGTGAAAAAAAAAAAAGGCATGGAAGAATATCCACACAGATGGGAGCGAGATAGCTGACTTGCAGGAAACCATGCGGAGTGACAGCTCGGCAGTATCTCCACACCTGATCTGGCAGCCAGGGCCTAAGGGGGCTGCACTAAGGCCAAGTCAACGGGAGCCTTTAGGCAGATGTGGTTCTGCCCTGGAAGCTGTGTGCAGGAACTCCAGGTGCCTGTAAACTGGCAACTCTTCAAATAGAGTCTCCGAATATATATATATATATATGTATATATATGTATATATGTATATATATGTATATATATACATATACATACATCCACATACATAATAAAAACGTATTACCATATCATGGATGCATGACTTGAAGCACATGATACTTCATTCAAAGTAAAGGAAGTAAATGCTGGCCAGTAATTCCTACCAAAATATGTATTCTACTCTGATCTCTATGACTCACCATGTTCAATACTTTTAAATAAAGTTATGAAAGAGGAATCAAAAATCATTACTAATATTAGATCGAGTTGGTTGTAAAAAAAAAATGACCAAAAATTCCTTATCCTTCTAAAGCCACCTAAGAAATGATCATTACTTTCAAAACTAAATTTACTCCTGATATCCAGCTTAAAAGAGTTCATTAACATGGCATGGTTCTCTATTTCAATTGTGCTCACAACACACATCACCTATTTATCTTTATCTAGTGTAATGTAAGCATAAATCCTTTAAAAGAATGTGCAAGTTGATTTTTCGAGATACATGGGAAAGGACAGAAAAGCAGGAATAAAAAAAAAAAATTCTAGTCGTGGGTAAGATGGAAATACACCACTGGCATCTCCCATAAACCCCCACTGACAGCATAAACAACAAAAGAGGGTTTCTTAGGAACTTTTCTTACTTTACACCTCCTGCCCTGGAACCTTCAGTCAGTTACAGTATTTATTGAGGTCAATTTCCTGTGTGGAGTTTTTGTGAGTTTAAATCTGATCCAGGCTGACGGAGATCTTCCTGTTCATATCTCCTTTGCAAATAGAACTTCCTGGAGATGTTGAAATGGAACCAAACGTTTCACAGCTCAGGATGTTCCCCCTCTCCCCTTCTCCTGGTGACAAGATTTTTATCTATTTAAAAAAAAAAGTTTTGACACTTTCAGTAGAAAGCAAATGTGACTTAAAGCTGTTAACAATGCATTTGGAGTAGCCAATCAATCTAGGAGGATTGAAACTCAATTGCAAAACTGAGCAGTAAACTCAGAGCTTGGATTCCATGCAGTTGCGAAATCTTTAAAATTTCAAGTGTGTGGCTTTCTCTAATGTAGCCACATCATTTCGTCTGTCAAGAAATGTTTCATACTGAAAAGATGGTCAAATGTACATATTTATTACTCAGTCTAGATATTTTTTATGCTAAGTTCCATGATGTTAAGGTAAAATAACAATTAAATGATGATTACATAACCCTTTGCAAAAAAAAAAAAAGTAAATTCGCATTCATCTGACATGAAGCAGAACAGGAAATGAGTTATTCAAGTTGAAATTTTGTCAGTGACTTTGATAGTTTTAATGCAATGGGTCTTGATTATATTTTATTTCAGCTCAGGCTTATTTCATAGAAGGCAATATGAGTTTTCTGAGAACTTTGATTTTTCTCAAGTGTCCAGTCCAGTGTTCTAAATTGCAAGGTAAAGAACAAATTCTGCTTTATTCATCAGATCTGATTTTGCTGTTGTGCCTAAATTCTAAACACCTCTTTTCACACAGTACCTCTGGGAGAATGAGGATTTCCTGATTATTGGCAGAGTTACTAAAGATTCTTAGCCCCAGTGAAAGGAAGATTTTCAACAAAGTTCTTACAAACAAACCTTCACAGTTCTTGTCCTTTTAGAAAAGACACCCTGGGCTTTGCTGTAAAAGGTCCCAGGTTGGCTAGACTATCTAATAGAATTTATCCTATACTACAAAATTGCCTGCTGAGTATTTTTTTTTCAGAGCACGTTTACCACTTGATAAATCATTAAGCATCACTTCCTGTAGCACTGAAGTTTTCCCTGGGGGTTCCTACCAACTAAGGACTAATCACCCCTGTTCTTAGTTAGCTCGGAGTTCCGATTAGATCATAGTTTAAAGAGGTTGATTGCAGACTGTTAATTTTTACCTGACAACACAATGAACAAAGACTACAATATTCAAGGAATAGGTTTTATCTTTTCTCCTAACAAATCCATACCTTGCTCTTTTATCACTTACGTGTGAAACCATGCTGCGTGTAACTGTTCAGGGAGAAGATACTAATAAGAGTTCAGTAGCCACATGATACTACCATGGGGATTTGTAATGGCTAAGTTATTTACAGCCCATTACTAATTTTAAAAGTTGATGTAGTAGGGCCTGAGAGATAGTTCAACAAGCTGCTTGCATGCCTTGAATGTGTGAAGCCTGTGTTTAATCCCCAGAACTACCTGGTCCCCAAAGCTCTACTACCAGGAGCTTTTAGTCCCAGAACAAAGAACAAAGAGGAGGCCCTGAACACTTGGGGAGTTGCCTACAATGAAGCAAAACAAATTTTAAAAAATATGATGTATCATCAGATGCAGTTTAATATCAGAAACAATGTTTTGTTACAAGGCAAACTCAACCAACAAGCATTTAAAAATTAATTTTAATGACCATTAGAAAAAGTCCTTATTTTTCCTTCCCCAATGTAAACTGATCCTTTCAAAACGTTCTGATATATCTATTGTGTCTTATGTAGTTGTAAAATGAAACAGTACCAAAAATACCTCAATCTGAAGAAAATGTGATGAAAATATGAATAGCTATAACCAATAGTTATTTTTTAAAATTTTACATAAAGTATTACTACAGGACCAAGGAGATAACTCAAAGGTAATGTTTATGCATGTAATATGGAAGCCTGAGGTTTGATGCCCAGCCAAAAGAAAAACAGAAGTGACCCCCAAACACTAAGTTGGCAGTAGTACATGAGCACTGCCAGGTACTCAAAAACCAAAAAAAAAAAAACCAAAAAAAAACATGTAAGGTATTTTTGCAATAATCCTCAGAATCAAAGAGAGGAGGGCTAGAAGGTTCAGCTCACGACATGAAGCTCACCACAAGGAAAAGTGAGTGCAGTAAGGGAAATAACTACACTGAGAACTATCATAACAATGTGAATGAATAAGGGAAGTAGGAAGCCTGTCTAGAGTACAGGTGGGGGTGAGATGAGGAGAAGGGAGATTTGGGACATCGGTGATGGGAATGTCGCACTGGTGAATGGGGTATTCTTTAAATAACTGAAACCCAACAATAATCATATTTGTAATTGAGGTGTTTTCATAAAGATATTAATAAAAATATTACAATGATATGATTTTTTTATCTTTTTGGGGGGAAGCACACCTGATGACACTCATGGGTTACTCCTATCTATGCACTCAGAAATCACTTCTGACTTGGGGGAACCATATGTGAGGCCATGGGATCGAACCTCCGTCCCTCCTAGACTAGTGCTGGCATGACACTTTACAGTGCCACCACTCCGGCCCAATTCGATATTTTTCTATAAAAATAGAAGTATTGCTTCACAAGTATTGTCAAATAAATGTACCCTCTGTTTTAAATCTTATATGATATGGCATTTCTACAAATAATGCATAAACATACTCTTAATAACTATGTATTGCATCAATTGAAAAGATTTAAAGACACATTTTTTCCTTCACAAAGTAATTCAGTTTCATAAATTAAAATCTCAAAACACATACTGTGGTCATTTAGCAAGAAGCAGAAGAATAAGGAGGAAAATGGGGGAGAAGGAAAAGGAGGAGGAAGAAGAAAATTTAGCTTTTAGTTTTATTTAAATATTCTACACTTTTAGATAATTGTAAAACCAAATCTCATTTGCAACACAATAAAACTCAAAATTATTTGGGGAAGCTTTTCAAGAGAATTGATCCCTTTTTTCAACATATAAAGTGAAGTTCCCTTTGGCACAGACTCTCCAGGGACTCTTTCCTGTGACGTCTTTTTCAAGCCCACTTATATCTCTTAGCAGGCGTCACTAGGTTCCTTATGCAGTCTTAAGGGAGTTTGGCTCCTCCCTACTTCATCCCAATTATCAATATGCAGGTAAGATAATTGGCCCACCCTTTTGACTGATGCATTTTATAAATGGAGTAGACATGGACCGTCTAGTAAATCTCTAACAACAGGTGAATCAGGAAGAGCTAATTAATCAACCTGAATTTCTGAAGTCATTATGAACTCAAATCCTTTGATACCATATCAACTCTCAATTATCAAAACACCCCACTCTCTCACCCACCTGCACACCTCACCTTTCATCAGAAAACTCAGAAAGAACTTTACAAGGGCGCAGAGTTTTCTAATCATATACAGGTGTAAACATTTATATATGTACTGAAAGCAACTTCCCCACTCTTTATTAGCATCCCAGAATTTATGATCATATCCTCAAATATAAACAGTTGTAAAATACAAAATATACAATTGTAAAAAAGTAATAGAAAACATATGCACTTGGCCTATAGAGTAAATAACCATACTGATGTTGCCATTAAATATATATTTAGACATTTATAAAAGCACAATACCAAAAGTTCTAAAGGTATCTAAAGCTGCAATGGTCTGAAAGCATATAACCCTTCCCCCCAAAAAAGTAAAGTTACATTACAAAATGTTAAGAATTATAAAACAAAATAATATTCTCTGTGATGTCCCTTTAAAGCTTCTATGTCAGGTCTTCTGATATGGTCACTATAATCTAAGGTCCAGAATACTGGGTGCCCTTGAGAAGAGGAGATATTCTCTCTAAATTTGAAGAGGTAACTGGTATTTGTAAATCCAAGTAAGATTTTTGTCAAGTGAGTTGTCCAATAAACAGACTGTGACTTGATGCTTATCATCTAGGTAGCTTTCTGGGAACTGTGCAGGAAATGAGATAACTTAAGATATAAATCCCATTTTGCTTTTGGTCTCACTTAGATTAATGTATCTGAATCCAATCTGAACGCCTCTAGACCCTTAAGCCTGAGATAATACAGCAAGTAGGGCACTTGCCCTGCATGTGGCCTACCTGAATTTAATCCTAACACCCCATATGGCCTCCAGAGATGACTAAGAGAAATTCCTTGGAGCAGAATTAGGAGTGAGCCCTCAGCACAGCCTGATGTGGGATAAATAAGTAGATAAATAAATAAATAATAACAACTAAATAAATGCCTCCAGATCCATCCTCGTGTCTTGTAAGTCACCTCTTCCTAACTGCAAAATAAATCTCTCAAGCTGAAATCATGTGCAACAATAAAGATCAACTAAAAGACCAAATATTGGGTCAAGTCAGTTGTTTTGTTTTAAAGTTGAAATCTGACTGTAATCTTCATCTAAAAGCAAAGCTTTGTTAAATTCAATGTCTAAATTTCCTGGTTTATATATTTAATTTGTACTTTTTTGATTCTTTAACATTTATATATGTGTTATATATTAAATATAATTCAATGTTCAATAAATACTACAAATATATTTATAAACAGCAATGTTTATATTACCTCCATTCAAATGTCAGCAGTCATTAATTAATTGATCATTTTTGCATAGATAAACTTGTATTGTTGACCTAGTAACACCATTCCTCTAAAATATTGACTCATATATCTATATCTATATATCTATATATACATTATAAAAAGTATGGCTTATTAAGAGAATTTCATTTTGTTTAGGGGCCAAACTTGTAAATACTCAGGGGTCACACCTGGATCTTCTCTCAGAAATCATTCCTGGCAGTGTCTGGGAGCCATTTGTGGTTCTAGGGATCAAACCTGCATGCAAGCCAAGTACCCTGCCCTCTGTGAAATCTTTCCAGGAACTGCTGAAGACAATTTTAAAAGACATGGTAGGCAACCCACTGAGCACACATTTAACTGCTTTAGATGGAACTTTTCTATAGTGTTTTTCAGATGGCTTGAATTAAACAGAAAATAGGTGAAAACTTCATAACTTTTAAACATCTAAAGATGCTGCCCGGTTTGCATCATCTGAGATAAGTATGTGTAGCTTGAGAAACTTAAAACTGCTCTTTAATATTGGTATACTTTTTAACATCTGGTTGTTATTTCCTACTGATATCATAACATACACCATCTTAATAGCTTATAATTTGTACTGAAATTGAATGTTATAATAAAATTTAAAGTGGGAGAGTAAATAAGCAGATGTGGAACAATCATGAAGTAAATGAAAAGCAGCAATTTCCCAGATACATTTGCTAGTACCTCTTTATTTTTAAGTTGTTAAATGCTCATTTTTTCCTTGATTCCTATTTAATCTTCGTTTGGAACAGCAGATGTCATAAAGTAAGTTGATCATTTAAAGGTTTAAAAGAATGCTCAATAGCAAAGGACCACTGGTAAAACATGAGTTTCAAGTTCTAATTCAATTGCCTCCCATGTACACCAAGCATGTTGCCAGCAGTTCTGATCTTGGAGACCCCCAGTTATGGAAGACACTGTGAGCTGCCAAAATTCTGCACCATATGCAGGTTGTTTCATGCACAGCAACTTTATATGTATATTGAGTTATTTGTTAGGCATCACAACCAATGATACACCCACCTTCAGTCTGCAACCCAGGACAGATACTCCAACCAAAACAATAGGGTCAAACCCTATAGTTATATTACAAAGAATAATAGAGGGGAAAAAGTGAAGTAAGCATGCACATTTATCAAAATACAAGCAAACATTTATTAAAAAGCTAAAAGAAAGTTATATATACTGCAATTAGTATATGCATAAAATGTTTTTTTTCTAACTAGTAGCTTAAGATGTTAACACTCTGTATTAGAAGAAGCATAGCCTTTTTTTCTTTTTCTAACTGGCGGCGTAAGAAGATATTGAGACCCTATTTCATCATCAATGAAAAGAGTCTTAAGAAACAATGGGGTCAAAAACGAAAATGATACTGAAACCCCAGAGTAACACAGCACTCTGGGATTACATTTCCTGCTCTGACTAGACACTTATACCCAGGAGGTAACAGTTGTACTTGATGTAACACTGATTTATCAAGTTCATCATGATAAACGAACTTCAGTACTTAGAAGCTTTTCTTAAGCCATTACATTTATCTAAATTTGGGCAGAATATTTTATTTCACTAATTGAAAGAGTGCTGATATTGAAAATGATTTACACTGCACGGTCTACATATTAGAAACAATTCCATTTAAATTATGAGTCATCTACAATAAATTACAACTAGGTTAGTGCTAGTTTGACTTTAAAACAGCACCATTCTAAGAAATCTTACTCACTGACAAGACATTTTATAAATGTGATTTCCCGTTTATCTATGCTCTCCTCATTATTTTTGAGTAATCAGGTTTGGTGCATTCTGATTGTCCGTAGATTCATTCTAATGACAGATAAATGCAGATCCAGGAAGTTAAATTTGCTTATAATGGCTGAAATAGTATGTTTTGCTTGATTTTGAGTTTACTGTAATTCTACATTTTACTGCTGGCTTTAAATGTTCAAAGCTCTTGATGCCTAAATCAGAACATCTAATGCAATCCAGTCCAAGACAGTAATAATAGAAGACTAATGTTTTCCATTAAAAATAATATTTTCTTTGGTCTTTGAAAGTCCTCCAGGGGTAAACTATTTTAATTTAATAGCTGCAATTGATCTTCAAATATTCAGCAATATTAAAAGCAAAGAAAGTACTCCTTTTTTAATCAACCTAGTTAGAGCTAGAATAAATGAATATGTTCATATCACGAGTTCAGGGAGCAAGGAAAAGAGAGTAAATAAACTTTGAAAAATAATCGTCCTTGAACAAATGTTGGCTTAGTAAGTTTTACCCTTAAAAAGCTTTGTTAAATGGACTTGTTACACTGGTAGACCATGTGGCTATGGGTGGAGGTATGGGATGCATGCTGGAAACTTTGTTGGAGAGAGGTCAAAAATGGTTGTGGGAATGGCCCTAAATCATGGTCACTATATGCCTGAATTATAACTATGAAGGACTTGTGATTCACAATGGTCTTAATAAAAAATTATAAAATAAAGCTGTATGCTGTAGTTTTATTTCACACAGATATATGGATATATAGAAATGTATAGGTAAATATTCAATATCCCTCGAGCAGTACTCAAGGGACCTGAAGGCCCTTTCAGAAATACTAAGTCCAAAAGTTTTAGTTCTCAAGCCAAACCATTTCAGTTCGCAGGCTAGATGCTGTGGGATGTAAAGTTCTTAGTATCTGATTTTGTACATACAGCATGTGTTCCAGCTCATTGATTTCTTTACTCTTCCCTGCATTCATATATTTAAAACAATGAGCAGACATCAAGAAATGATAGCAAAGCATAGACTCTAATATTTCTTAATGGCTTAGAGGACTTAAATAACCCAAAACAGTAATCTTAAGATTTCTAAAATTGTTAAAAAAAAAAAACTGCTCACTTTTGTTTTGTACTTTTGAATTTTGCTTTTTAGGTCAGACTTAGCTATGTGCTTGTGGGTCACTCCCAGTAGTGCTCAAGGGACCATTGGATGAAGCCCAGGCCTCCTCCCTCCCAAAGCATGTACTCCAACTCATTGAGTCATGTCTCTGGCCCAGTTTTAATATTTTTTATAACGCAAATTTTTATGTTCAATTTCCCCAAAGCATCTCATGATAAGGATGCTTATTGCAATTCTGGGAGGGTAAATCGCATAAAATGTAATAGAATCCATTTACCTCTAAATTCTATTTTATGATATATTCATATGACACAATCCCTTGAATATGTATGTGTGAGGCTTTAACTTTAAGGAGAAACATGATTTTATTTGAATTGTGTAAGAAATAAGCTCAGTGTCAAAAAGGATACTCAAGGGTGAATGACAGATATACTCTGAGATCATTTCAAACTACATGTCCCTCTCTCTTGCTTTACAATTGAAGAAAATTTACACTCTATGTGTGAGAGTGTTATTTTCAGGGCAAAGAGGCAAAACATCAAATTGTCCTTTTGCTAGATTTTACAATATAGTACATTTTAATAACTTGGCACTAAGTGTGAAAGCTCACCAGAAACACAGACAAAAATAGTCTTATGTTACAGTCCAAAACTACTTACTTAATCTGAAAACAAATCTTTAATGTATTCAAGTTTGATATGGTACTCAATAGTTTAATGTGAATTACCTAGTGAGGGCAAGATAGCCAGCATAAAATGAACTGATATATCACTATTATAGAATACACTATAGATTTCAAAGACATTATTTTGACTAAAAGTCGTGAAAACAAACTCATTATTTATTTGAGTAAAATAAAATCACTCATTAATTATTCCATATTGATTAACTGATGTTATTTGTAACATAAAGAGCTAAAAATTTACTTTGAGGGCTAGAGAATGAATACAGAAAATGTCCCTCGTGATCCCAAAGAACAGAAGTAAGAAGCAAGCCCTAAGTAAAACTGTCTGTGCCCCTTCATACACACACACACACACACACACACACACACACACACACACACACACAGAGTTTTTATTTTATCCATCTCCTTTTTACTGAAATTAATGACCACAGAAAATATGAATTTATTTGTTTATACCAAAGAATGGTCCAGGATATCAGGAGAGAGATCCTTGTATAATCTCATGCAACACATAGACCACTTGAAAACCACCTGAAGTAACCCCTGATTTCAGAGCTAGGAATTATCCTTGAACCTAGTCAAAAGTACCATCCCAGCAAAATTAATAATGATCCAGGATGTTCAAAAAGCAGTACTCTTTATAATCCCCCAGTGTGTCTTTTGCATTTAAACTTAGTTAACTAATTCTTTTGATCATCATTCATTGACACTACAAAAATTCCAGTCTCACTTTGTCCCTTTATCTGTAAAAATATTTGACTTGATCTGAAGATATGAATATTTGTACTTAGTATCTAATCTGTATACAGTATGATGTAATTAAAAGGTTCTTGAAGGCAGCTAACCAACAAAAGTTAATTTAAGTGTTAAAATGATTTACCGTAAAGTATAGTTGGATTATGTGGGTTTTTCATAATATGAGATGGGAACAGTATTCATAAGGTGTTGGGAAGGAAGGAAATATTCTCTAAGCTTCCAGTCAAAGAAGATATCTACTGAGTTGTTATTCTCATATGTGTTCTCAAGTATTGCTTGGGAAAATCACTGATGCAATTCCCTTTTAAGAAGTATCACAGTTTTGTGAAGTATTAGTGAATAATATTCATAAAAGTGATGAAAATGAATCATTTTTCAAATAGAAAGATGGAATATACTGACTTGCTCAGTAAACTTAATTTAACAAGAATATGTGCCTGTTAGGAATAAAGGCCCAGTATTTCCATTAAGATTATAATAAAAGTTGGTTTATATGTTTATTCATTTTGCATATTCTATTCTATCATATCTATAACCAGTGAAAAACAAGCAACAGAAACATAAAAATTATAGAAAAAACTAAATAAAAATATCTACATTGATTCAATTTTATTATACATTGAAAGTAAAAACTTTCGTGTTCGTTTCAGATACAGATTGTCTCATTCTAATTTCTAAATACTATCAGAACCAATAGCCATCATCAAGAGAATACCACTGATCAAGAGAGAAAGCAGGAGATTGGGGATTTAGGCTATTCTAGACTAAAGGAGATCAATAATGCCTTTATTCCCTGAAAAGAAAAGAGTTGGTAAAGGATAGAGAAAATCTTGAGGAAAAAGGAGAGTCACAGATTCATTCTGAGAGGAAATGTAGAGATACCAGGGAGCTAAAATTAATTCTTTATGTGTGCATGAGTACATATATATTCACATATATATGTATACATATATATATATATATATATATATATATACACACACACACACACACACACACACACGGCGACAAATACCCTACCCACTTTGCTAACTCCCAGCCCTATAACTACACATTTTGAGCAGTAAAAATGATGATCTTACTTCTTTTCTATTTTTCCTACTTAATATTTTATTTACCACTTAGGTAAGTTCCCCAAAACAGACCTGTGAGGGAAATATCCAAGAAGCAAAAGTTACAAATAAATGGAAATGTTAGGGGGACACTATCCTTGAAATGCAAAATAATTGAATTTGAACCTTAAATGTCAAACTTAATTTGTTTTAGTTTGGGGGCCACAAATGACGATGCTTAAAAGTTACTCCTGTCTCTGTGTTCAGGAATTACTCCTGATGCGCTGAGTGGAACATATTCCCAAATACTGAGGATAGTACCTGGGTTAGCTATGTGTAAGAAAAGAGCCCTGGGGGCTGGGCGGTGGCGCTGGAGATAAGGTGCCTGCCTTGCCTGCGCTAACCTAGGACAGACCGCTGTTCGATCCCCCAGTTTCCCATGTGGTCCCCCAAGCAGGAGCGACTCTTCTGAGCGCAGAGCCAGGAGTAACCCCTGACCGTCACTGGGTGTGGCCCAAAAACCAAAGAAAAAAGAAAAGAGAAAAGAAAAGAAAAGAGCCCTACAGGCGGGAGCGGTAGCGCTAGAGGTAAGGTGTCTGCCTTGCCAAGCGCTAGTCTAGGAAGGACCACGGTTAGATCCCCCAGCGTCCCATATGGTCTCCCAAGCCAGGTGCGACTTCTGAGCGCATAGCCAGGAGTAACCTCTGAGCGCTACCGGGTGTGCCCCCACCAAAAAAAAAAGAAAAAAAGAGAAAAGAAAAGAGCCCTACTCACTGTGCTCTCACTCTAGACCCAAGTATAAGATCGTTTTCTTTTTTATTTTTTAAGTATTTATTTAAGCAGCATGATTATAAGCATGATTGCAGTTGGGTTTCAGTCATAAACAGAACACCCCCCTTCGCATTTTTTCATCTGTAAAGAAGTGTCTGTATATGTAACTGTTTATGCTCTATTCAAACATTTCCAATGAAGAGAAATATTATTCATATTTGCTTTTTTATTTATTTTATTTTATTTTAATTGTGTGTGTGTGTGTGTGTGTGTGTGTGTGTGTGTGTGTGTGTGTGTGTGTGTGTGTGTGTGTGTTGGATCACACCCGGCAGCGCTCAGGGTTTACTGCTGTCTCTATGCTCAGAAATCGCTCCTGGCAAGCTCGGGGAACAATATGGGATGCTGGGATTCAAACCATCGTCCTTCTGCGTCTAAGGCAAATGCCTTACCTCTGTGCTATCTCTCCGGCCCCTATTTGCTTTTTAAAAAAATTTTTTTTCATATGACCCAATGCTTTCATTACCATCCTTTTCCTTTGGGTTGTTATGTGAATGTACAAGTGTCATATACAGGCTTGACTTATGGTCACAGGGAGCCACACATTTTAAATGTGATTCCTACACTTTCTTGGAAAATAGGCAGCCCAATTTATATGCCTCCTAGAGGCCCTCGAGATCTCACTAGGTGTATGTAATGGCAACTAGAACGCAGAATATGTGAAGCCTCACATATTCAAGGAAGAAACTTTTTGTTTTTATTTATTTTATTTTATTTTACTTTTTTTTTGTTTTCTTTGTTTGGGCCACACTTGGGGACGCTTCAGGGGTGACTCCTGGCTCTGTGCTCACATATCACTCCTGGCTTGGGAGACCATCTGGGATGCCAGGGGATCGAACTGCTGTCCATCCTAGGTTAGCGCATGCAAGGCAAATGCCCTACCGCTTGTATCAACGCTCCAGACCCAATTCAAGAAAGAAACTTTTATCCACTCATGACGTGGTGGCATAGTTTAATTATGAGGAAAGATCAGGTCAAGATTTCTTTAGGATGAATGGGCTTATAACAGCAAATATTAAACCAAAAGAAATAAACTTCTAGTATATGTGTCAAGAATTATTGACCAAAAATTAATTTATTGTTCTTGTTTGTTTTCTGGCTACTAGACCACAAAATGCAGTGGTCAGGACTTATGTTGGTACTCAGGGACTAAATTTAGTGCCAGCGATAGCACAGCAGCAGGGCATTTGCCTTGTTCCCTGCCAACCTGGGATGGACCCAGGTTTGATCCCTGGCATCCCATATGGTCCCCAGAGCCAGCCAAGAGTGATTTATGAGCACAAAGCTAGGAGTAATCCCTGAGCGCTGACAGGTGTGAACCCCCCAAAAAATTCAATGCCAGGAATAAGACCAAAGTTAACCATATGGAAGACATGAGTCTTTAAATTTGTGCTATCTCTAGAGCCAAAAAATGAAAATTTAAGTATAACCAATAAAATAATTAGACTTGCTTAAATAATCTAAAATTTACTAATCAATTTATTTTTGTTTAAGTTAAATAATATACTATTATAAAAATTATGACATGATTTTAATGTTATAAAATATGTATATTTAATGGTATATTAATTGTATTCTATTAGAATAACTAAAATTTTAAATTCAGTG
>PVKC010018364.1:0-19684 GCA_004027635.1 Crocidura indochinensis
CTTCTTCTTCTTCTTCTTCTTCTTCTTCTTCTTCTTCTTCTTCTTCTTCTTCTTCTTCTTCTTCTTCTTCTTCTTCTTCTTCTTCTTCTTCTTCTTCTTCTTCTTCTTCTTCTTCTTCTTCTTCTTCTTCTTCTTCTTCTTCTTCTTCTTCTTCTTCTTCTTCTTCTTCTTCTTCTTCTCCTCCTCCTCCTCCTCCTCCTTCTCCTCCTCCTCCTTCTTCTTCTTCTTCTTTTTCTTCTTCTTCTCCTCCTTCTCCTTCTTGTTCTCCTCCTCTTCTTCTCTTCTTTGTTCTTCCTCCTTCCTTTCTTCTTCCTTTCTTTTTCTTTCATTCTTCTTTGTCAGGTGGAAAAAGAAAATTAGAGTTACTCATTCTTTAGGCATCCCTAAAGATCCAATTAGCATTTGTTAATTAGAAAATTAAAATTCACACAGGGCATCTTTGCATGTAGTGATATTACATTGAGCTTCTGTATTGTTTTATTTCCCCTGAAACTCTGTTATGTTTGAATACATGAATTCTTTCCTCAGTGTTTATGCCCAGTAACTACTTCCATGCCAAGAATGCTGAAGTGCAGATGGGAAATTATTATGTGAAGAGACTCATACTGCCTTTGAATGTGAAAGATACCATGCTCATTTGATCATATCATCATGCTGGGTCTGGTGATGGAATGAATTCAGTCATCAAATTTTACACTTATTTAATCACATCATTATATTCTTCCTAATTAAGAAGAGAACTCAAATCTTAATATCACCCAAGACTCATTGGAAAGAATACTTTTTTGAGTATGAATTAGGAGTCTAATCCTTTAAGTCTCATATAAGCCATCTTTCAGATACCTTCTACTCAAATTTTACTGGCATCAAAGTTGTGCTTTGTTTAGTTATTCCAAAGCCCTTTGTCTCTTACTTGTAAGATACAACATGGCAAAGGTTCTTGGCAGATGCTTAAGAGCTTTTATAACCAATGCTGAGATCGGTTGAAACAAAGATACATTTGTTGAGTTCCAGCATCAGATGTTGGCCTGGTTTTTTCGAGGTAAATCATAAGGGTTTGCTCTTGGATATGGATAAGAGTTATTAAAAATTGATTTTCCAATGCTTATGCAAGACAACACTTAGATTATGAAACATTTGCTTGCCTAAAACACAGGAAACAAATTATAAAAGTCAACAGCACTATGTGGTCAGAAAGAGAGGAGGAGCATATTCCTGGGAAGCAAGAATATTCAAATTAGACCAGTCATTTAGAGATGAAGAAATGAATTAATCAGCATAACCAAAAAGACAGCAAGCTGGTTACCAGTAACAAAGCAGTGTGATTATTGGAGGTTTTACATAAAAGTTTGAGATACAATTTTTGATTTTTCCTTTGGTAGTATTGTATTGTATCCTAATCATGTATCATAATGTTCAGAGTTCAAAAAAGATGAAATTAAAATATATATTAAAATTTTGTCATTAAATAGTAATGACACTGAAGAAGCAATTCAGGACTTGTTCAACATAAAATGAAATAATGATTATTAGCATGGCCTAAAAATTCAGTCTGTTGAACAAAAATATTTTAATTTGAAAAGATTAATTCCATCTTTGATGAATATATTCACCATGTTATTAATAGGTATAATAATAACCAAAAGAGTTAAAATACACAATTATTGGGATAAAAGTAGAATGGGAATATAGAAAAATGAATAATATATTTCCCTTTAATTTTCCCATTATGCTAATTATGTCCTGGAATTATTATAAAAATAAATACTATATACTCACATCTCTGTGATCAAGCATCAGCCTGAACATGAATCTAATAGGTTATAAACTATTTTACTTAGTCATGGGTTATGGATATAAGTGCCATAATAAAAGGCTTCAGACATTATTCATCATGATCAATATGAAACTGGATTAATAAGGAAGAAAAAGATATTTCTATTTAGATTTAAATTCTGTAGTATCAAGTACATAAGAGCATTAATATCAATCTGACATTTTGCCAAAGATTGAAATGAATCACCTTCTCGAAGATGAGGGAAGAGTCAATCTCTACGGTCTCCTTAAAGCTTTTCCCCCATAGCTCTGCCTGCCCTCAGTTCCTCTCATCACGACCATTAGAGAAAAAAATCTATTTATTTGCTTTAGTGTAAGTGTTATGTTATTCTGCATGCTATCTTATATATATAGCTAATCTTTGTTTTAGGTAGGTGCTCCTTATATTCCAATTATTGTGTTGCCTAGAGAATTGTTTGGGTAAAAACAAGAAAATTTTCATAATTATTTAAGAAATGGGCACTAAGCCCACGCAAACAGTAAAAATTTGGACAAAATTTATAATAATGCCTTATATTATAAAGGAGAAAGCATAGGACTGAGATCCTTGAGAAGAGTGAGATAGACAAGGTGAGCACAGCAATTCAGATAGTGCTTTTGCCTGGCAGCACTTTCTGAATTGACACATGGGGATAGGCAACTTCCACAAAGCACAGGGTCATATTAAATTGAGAAGACAGAGAAAAATTCAAGGAAATAAAAATGAAGGGGGTTTTCTAAATAGACATCAAAGTAAAAGAGAAATCTGCAGACAAAAAGGATTCAAGGTCTCCTTGAGTCTGTTGCTGAATGCTATACTGAGATGCTTAAGAAGAAACTTGATGAGATCAGGAAAGCTCAAAGAACTTAATGACCATTTTCTTTTGGTCTCCCTCATTTCTATATATCTTGAACCTAGAGGTACTGGTTACATTTACTTTAAGCTACTTTTTTCACAATTTTTTTTCATAATTTATAATCTTGGGATATAAAACCAATATTTCCATCTGGAGCAAAGGAAAGATGTAAATACTTTAGAAAAGACTTGAACTCTAAGCAGTATTCTTTTCCTGTACCATACTGTACTTAGTGCATGTCTTGCTCTAAGGGAATTGAGGATCAGTTAGATAGAGCAAATACTGGATTTCTGCTCCTGCCACAAGTAGTGAAGTTCTTTGTGTCTGACTATGAAATTATGTCTTTTGCCTACACTGTCTGTTTGAAGCTGACTGTCAGTAAGCAAGCAGGAGGAAACCTCAGCCCTTTCATGTGATGGCCCTGGTAATGAGGAAGAGAAAGAGTTTTGTGTGAGAATAATAACAGTACATACATTTGAAAAATGCTATTATACTATATTAAGAACTACTCTATAAGATAATTAAAAATAAGAATCCATTTCAAATTGATAAAGTTTTGGACAAAAATTTTATAAAGAGTATATGTTAATAATTCAATAAATTAAAATATAAATATAACACTGGTATTGAGAGAATGCAAATTAAAGACATATCAAGATACTATACACACAAGCGTGAGGGTGTGTAGAAATAAGACATCCCAAACATTGTTGAAGAGAAAGCATGTAATTGAGAGAGCTGGAGATATGGATTAGTGGCAGAGCACCTGCCACATGCTAAATATGATCCCTAATCACCCTACCATTTGTGATACCTGATTATACAAGTATATGAAATCTGTTGCACAATGGGCATTATGTGTGTGATAGCATACCAGGTAAGTGTGTGGTCCCATAGTAAGTACTGCAATTAGGTAAGCAAGTAATAAAAACATGACTCTTGGATATTATAATGGCAGAAATACAACAATAATAATGGGAACAAAAATAATACATCTTAAAAACACATAATCAGGGGCCGGGCGGTGGCGCTGGAGGTAAGGTGCCTGCCTTGCCTGCGCTTGCCTAGGACAGACCGCAGTTCGATCACCCGGTTTCCCATATGGTCACCCAAGCCAGGAGCGACTTCTGAGCGCATAGCCAGGAGTAATCCCTGAGCGTCACTGGGTGTTGCCCAAAAAACCAAAAACCAAAAACCAAAACCAAAACAAACAAACAAACAAAAGACCCACATAATCAAATCTCCAGAACATCATGTAAATAAAAGAAAAGGAATAAATACTATGACATTTTATTATCATAAAATTCTAAATAGGTCTAAATATTTTATTATGGGAGAAAGCAGACCCCTGACTGAGGCTGAGATTGTTGAATCAAATCAGTAAAATGGAATAAGGCATCTTTCTGGATGATATTTTTTATCATTCACATGGAAATATGTATTTGATAAAACCTCATTAAGCTGTTTGCTTAAAATGGGTTTATGTATACAGTGCCTTAAAGGGTTTAAGAGTTGAGGCCAGAGCAGTGGCACAAGCGGTAAGGTGTTTGCCTTGCATGCACTGGTTATGATGGACTGCAGTTCAATCCCTAGCGTCCTATATGGTCCCAAAAGTCAGGAGCGATTTCTGAGCACATAGCCAGGAGTAAACCCTGAGCATCACCCGGTGTGGGCCAAAAAAAATAAAACAACAACAAAAAGGTTTAAAGATTAAATATTCAGGTGTCAGAGTGATAGTACAATAAGTAGGGTGCATGCCTTGTACTAGGCTTACTTAGATTAATTCCTCTGTGTGCCCCGTAGTCTGTACTGCCAAGACTGATCCCTGAACACAGAGTTAGGAATATAAACCTGAGCACCACTAATTGTGGCATAAACAAAAACAAAAAGTTAAAGGTTCATAGTAAAAAAAAAAAATAACATGATATGTCAAAATAAACTAGTGACAAATGTAAGACATGTCTCAACAAAAAATTAGTTTAAACATCAAAAAAGAGAATCATAGCTTAAAATGTTTTAAATATAAGGGATATGTAAGCATGCATTATTTTATAATTATATACTTGTTCAAACACACATGTAGACACATCAGTGAACAGAATTTAATACTATTTTTAAATAGTATTAATAGAATGACTACTACAGGTAGTCATTATTCTAAAACTAAATTCATAAAATAAAATTTGTTAATAAATATCTGGTTTGCTAAGTTATTTTTTTCATAATATTTTTAAGCAAAATTTGGAATTTTTAAAAGTCAAATTAGGTAAACGCTTGCCTGTAGAATTATTCTTGGCAGCCTTGAGATGGGAATGTTGCACTGGTGAAGGGGATGCTCTTTACATGACTGAAACCCAACTACAATCATATTTGTAATCAAGGTGTTTAAATAAAGATATTAATAATAAAAGAAAAGTGGTGGTGATCATATCAATAAAAGAATAAAGACATAGTTAGGTATTCATAAATTCTATTAATACAGATGATCATAAGCTCACAGAGCATAGTGTTCTTGGAAAGGTGTGAGGAAAATTGAGGCAAGTCTGAATACTTGAAACATACTATTCTTAAAAGTAAGCCAAGGTAGAGTCATCTTCCTTGCAATTAATTAAAAATTTTATTATGCAAAAAGAAACTTTTCATTTTTTAATTATTTCATGCCCATCAAACCACTGTTCCTGTGAATAATAAAATGAATGCTTATCTCTAAAAAAATTAATAAAAAAAAGAAAATGTAAATCACCTTGCTTCCCTTTGGCTACCCCCAACCAGTGACCAAGTGCAGCAAGTTCTAAGGCAGCCTGTTCGGGGGCCGGGTGGTGGTGCTGGAGATAAGGTGCCTGCGCCAACCTAGGACGGACCGTGGTTTGATCCCCCGGTTCCCCATATGGTTTCCCGTGCCTGCCAGGAGCGACTTCTGAGCAAATAGCCAGGAGTAACTCCTGAGCGTCACCGGGTGTGGCCTAAAAACCAAAATAAATAAATAAATAAATAAATAAATAAATAAATAAATAAATAAAAATAGGGCAGCCTGTTCTGCGACTCTTTCATGAGGTCAACATTGGTTAAATGGCCCAAAGATCTCCATAATCATTCATTAGATTTCAAAGAATCTAGGACACTTTCAAGCTTCCTTCTTCTTCCTCACTAGTCAAGTAGTCATATTTGTTTTTTCCTTTGTTTTTGTTTTGGGTCCATATTCAGAAATTCTCAGGGCTTATTCCTGCTTGGTTCTGAGGTTAGCAATTACTCCTGGTGGGTTTGGGAGGACATCTGATATTCGAGGAATTTAACCTGGGTCTGTCATGTGCAAGGCAAACATATTATTTGCTGCACTATCACAAGAACTCCTGTCAGATTTACTTAAGAGTTGGATGATTGTCCCAACCTTCTCATAACTACCTTCTCACTTCTTTTCTCATAAATATTTTAACCCTTGTGAGCTGAATTTTATCTTTTTAAACTTGGAAAGTGTGTATACATACACAATACAATATTTGATCATTCTATATAGTGATAAAGGCCCACTAATGGCTCATCTTCTTTTTTTAATATATATTTTATTTAAAGAGCTTGATTACACACATAATTGTGTTTAGGTTCCAGCAATGTAAAGAACACCACCCATCACCAGTGCAACATTCCCATTTCCAATGTCCCAAATCTCCCTCCTCTCCACCCTACCCCCACCTGTACTCTAGACAGGCTTTCTATTTCCCTCATACATTCTCATTGTTAGGATAGTTCACAATGTAGTTATTTCTCTAACTAAACTCATCCCTGTTTGTGGTGAGCTTCATGTGGTGGGCTGTAACTTCCAGCCCTCCTCCTCTCATCTATGTCTGAAAATTATTACTGCAAGAATGTCTTTCATTTTTCTTAAAACCCATAAATGAGTGAGACCATTCTGCATCTTTATCTCTCTCTGACTTATTTCACTCAGCATAATAGACTCCATGCACTTCCATGTATAGGAAAATTTCATGACTTCACCTCTCCTGATGGCTGCATAATATTCCATTGTGTAAATGCACTACAGTTTCTTTAGCCATTCATCTGTTGAAGGGTATCTTGGCTGTTTCCAGAGTCTTGCAATGGTAAATAGTGCTGCAATGAATATAGTTGTAAGGAAGGGATTTTTGTACCGTATTTTTGTGTTCCTAGGGTATATTCCTAGGAGTGATATAGCTGGATCATATGGGAGCTCAATTTCCAGTTTTTGGAGGAATCTCCATATTGTTTTCCATAAAGACTGAACTAGACAGAATTCCCACCAGCAGTGGATAAGAGTTCCTTTCTCTCCACATCCCCGCCAACACTGCTTGTTCTCATTCTTTGTGATGTGTGCCAATATCTGGGGTGTGAGGCGGTAACTCATCATTGTTTTGATTTGCATCTCCCTGATGATTAGAGATGTGGAGCATTTTTTCATATGTCTTTTAACAATTTGTATTTCTTTTTTGTCAAAGTGTCCATTTCTTCTCCCCATTTTTTGATGGGATTAGAAGTTTTTTTCTTGTAAAGTTATGTTAGTGCCTTGCATATTTTGGAGATTAGCCACTTATCTGATGGGTATTGGGTGAATAGTTTCTCCCACTCATTGGGGGGCTCTTGTATCCTGGGCACTATTTCCTTTGAGGTGCAGAAGCTTCTCAACTTAATATATTCCCTACTATTAATCTCTGCTTTCACTTGCTTGGAGAGTGCTGTTTCCTCCTTGAAGATGTCTTTAGTCTCACAGTCCTGGAGTGTTTTACCTAGGTGTTGTTCTATATATCTTATACATGGTTTCGGGTCTTATATCGAGGTCTTTAATCCATTTGGATTTTACCTTCATACATGATGTTAACTGGGGGTCTATGTTCACTTTTTTGCAAGTGGCTAGCCAGTTGTGCCAACACCACTTGTTGAAGAGGCTTTCTTTACTCCATTTAGGATTTCTTGTTCCTTTATCAAAAATTAGGTGATTGTATGTCTGGAGAACGTTCTCTGAGTATTCAAGCCTATTCCACTGATCTGAGGTCCTTTCTTTATTCCAATACCATACTGTTTTGATAACTATCACTTTGCAGTAAAGTTTAAAGTTGGGAAAAGTTATTCCTCCCATATTTTCCCCAATGATTCCTTTAGCTATTCTAGGGTGTTTATTGTTCCAAATAAATTTCAAAAGTGCCTGATCCACTTCTTTGAAGATGTCGTGGGTATCTTTAGAGGGATCGCATTAAATCTGTACAATGCTTTGGGTAGTATTGCCATTTTGATGATGTTAATCCTGCCAATCCATGAGCAGGGTATGTGTTTCCATTTCCGTGTGTCCTCTTTTATTTATTGGAGCAGAGTTTTTATAGTTTTCTTTGTATAGGTCCTTCACATTTTTAGTCAAGTTTGATTCCAAGATATTTGAGTTTGTGTGGCACCATTGTGAATGTAGTTGTTTTCTTAATGTCCATTTCTTCCCTATTATTATTTGCGTATAGAAAGGCCACTGATTTTTGTGTGTTAATTTTGTAACCTGCCACATTGCTATATGAGTTTATTATTTCTAGAATTTTTTTGGTAGAGTCTTTAGGGCTTTCTAAATAGAGTATCATGTCATCTGCAAACAGCGAGAGCTTGACTTCTTCCTTTCCTATCTGGATTCCCTTGATATCTTTTTCTTGCCTAATCGCTATAGCAAGTACTTCCAGTGCCATGTTGAATAGGAGTGGTGAGAGAGTACAGCCTTGTCTTGTGCCAGAATTTAGAGGGAAGGCTTTATTTTTTCTCCATTGAGGACAATATTTGCCTTTGGCTTGTGGTAGATGGCCTTAACTATATTGAGAAAGGTTCCTTCCATTCCCATCTTGCTGAGAGTTTTGATCAAGAATGGGTGTTGGACCTTATCAAATGCTTTCTCTTCGTCTATTGATATGAAGATGGATTTACTAATGAATTCTTTCAAACCTTTCAAGAGGAACTACTACCAATCCTGGCAAGACACTTTCATGAAATCGAAAAAATAGGAACACTTCCAAATAGCTTTTATGAAGCCAACATCACCTTGATACCTAAACCAGACAGAGATGCTACAAAAAAAGAAAATTACAGACCAATATTTCTAATGAACACAGATGCAAAGATCCTCAACAAAATCCTGGCAATAGGACCAATGCCTTATTAAGAACATCACCCACTACAATCAAGTAAGTATCATCCCAGGAATGCAAGGCTGGTTTAACATCTGTAAATCTATCAACATAATGGCTCATCTTCTTATCTCTTTTAGATTATGCCCCACTGGCTTAAAATAAGTTGATTCTATTTAAATAAATAAATAATATATTCATGTTATACAATAAAATAATAAAATATATATGTCTAAATTATATAGTAATTATTCATTTATATTTATGACATTTATATTTATATGTATTATATAAATTATACATTTGTGTTTATATACAAATAAATATATAAATTATATATTTATTTTAACAATATTTTCTTTCTAAGTATTGTGAACTATAAATTTGTGAGTAGTTACAGATCTTCAAATTGTAACAAAAGCATTTAACTGTAACAACCAAATGATAACTCTTTTTCACCCAATTCAAACCTATAATACAATTGACTGTACCAAAAATAAAATGTTTTCATACATTGAAAATATTAGTTATCAGAATAATTAGTTATATATATAGCAGGTATATAATATTCCTAAATTATATTTCTCATCTTCTATAATATTTAATATAATTTTTATTATAATTACCATTATGGACAGCAGGAAAATATAGAAAATTTAGTTAAAACAATTTTTCGGAGTTTGCTTTAGGAACATAAGGAGCATTTATTCTGTTTCATTAATATTAGTGTAACACAACATAAAATCAGTTTTTAAAATAGCAAGAACTATTCATTTACTAAAATAATACAAAAATAGTGTAAGTAAAATCACTTCAGTAAGATGTGGTAGTTTGTTTCATTATATAGAGTGATAATTCAAGAAACGAATGCATTAATTTTGTAGTAGAGGCAATGTTTCCTTTCTATTTAGACTAAGATATGATCATATGGGAGTTATGTTTATTCCAAACTAATGATGTTGAAATAATTTTGGCAGAGGCCAAGGGAATGCTTGACAAGTAAGCAAGAACATGGACAGTTCTAAAAACTCTCATCATGGTAATACATTTTCATGTTAAAAACAATCATGATACTCTGTAATTAAGAGATATACTTAAAAGAATTAATATCTTTAATTCATACATTTTAATATTAGTATTCTCTAAATAGAAATTTTATGATCTTTTTTTTTGTCATTGAAGAGAAACTGAACCTAGGCATGACTTATAGTGCTCACTATCATGATATATATAGTCACCTTGTCTAGGGCCATTATCTCTCAATAAATATTTGTTCAAATGAAATACAGACTGCTATTTTCTATTTTGTACTTAGATCTCATAAGCAGAAAATATGCTTCACTCTGGGAACCAACATAGCCACTAGTCTCAATTGCTCCATTGGAAAAAGAAAACATATCAGCTTAAAGGTTATTTTGTTTTGTTTTGGTTTTGGTTTTGTGGGCCACACCTGGTGGTACTCCGTACTTTCTCCTGGCTCTGTGCTCATAAATCACTCTTAGTTGGCTCTGGGGACCTTATGGAATGCCAGGGCTTGAACCTGCATCTGCCATTGCAAGACAAACAAACACCTTGTTTGCTGTGCTATTGCTCCGGTCCGAAAGGTTAGATTTTTTAAATGTAATTTTTGGTAAAATATTTTTGGGGGCCGGGCGGTGGCGCTGCAGGTAAGGTGCCTGGGCTAACCTAGGTCGGACTGCGGTTCGATTCCCCGGTTCCCCATATGGTCCCCCGTGCCTGCCAGGAGCGACTTCTGAGCGAGTAGCCAGGAGTAACCCCTGAGCGTTGCCGGGTGTGGCCCAAAAACCAAAAAAAAAAAAAAATTTTTATTCTTTTTCTCCACAAGTCATTGGAGAGGTTAAAATGGCTTTGTGTATATGAAATAAGTAGCATGAGATATATTTTTGTGTGTGAGGATAGTGGCAAATATGGCATATTGGCTCTTGAAATACAGTGAAGAATCTATTACACTAGAAAAGACATCTTGATAGATTCAAAAATCATTTTTTTGCTGACATAATTTTTTCTCAATTGCTTTTATTTCTTTTTAAATTCACTTTTCATTATTATTTTTAAAGTTTTATTGCTTCATTTAAACATCATTGTTTCTAAAGTTGTTCATAATACAGTTGTTTCTGACATTCAATATATCAAACAATCTACCTCACCAGTGTAACATTTCATCCACCATTGTCCATAATTTCCCACCTCTCTCCAATCTCCCTTAACAGGTACAAAATAATTAATTTATATTGTATGTTACAGCTAAATGGTAATAAAATAATTAAAAAATACTCCTGTAAAAGAAAATTCATGAAAATGGATTTTTATCTCACAGTAGGGTAATTAAGCTATTGTCTGAAGGTTTACTACGCTGTTTTTATAGGTAGTTGAACATTCTGAGTTATTAGTTTTGTTTGTTGAGCTTAGGTGACTTCTATACTATTTCCACATATAATTTGGGGTATTCCAACACAGGTGTCAGTATTGAGGAATTTGGAGGTGCTGCATGACTGTATATGTGGCTATGCCCTCTAGAATTTCTAGGATCTCTGGAGCTGGGCTGATGAGTTTAGGTTCATCAGCATAGGCTCTGGTGTGTGGTTGTGGCTGTGGCTGTGGGAGCTTCCTGTAGTAAAGAAGTTGAGAGAGGCTACCTACCTTCTCTCCAAGAAGATCCTGGAGTTTTTTTTTTTTTTTTGCTTTTGTTTTTGCCCCCAAACTGATGTACCTGGAGGTTTTTTTTTTTGGTTTGGTGTCTCTGCAAAGATTAGTCATGAAAAATGTGAAGTTGGGCCATTGGCGTGGTGGTGATTTTGGGTGTGGGTGCAGCTGCAATGGCTTTAACAGGGTAGGGATTCAGCCTGCCTCCTTCTCAAAGACATCCCAGAGTTAAAACTCTTTTTAAAAAGATAAGACTCCAGGGACAGGAACTATTGTACAGCAGGCATGGTATTTTCCTTGCATAAGAATGACTTGGGTTTTATCCCCAACACTATACATGGATTTCTGGAGCATACCAGGAGGTTTTCCTGAGTGTAGAGCCAGGAGTCAGCCCTGAGCACTGTTGGGTGTGGCCCCCAAACAAAAACAATTTAAAAGCAAGAGTACTCAAAGTTTATTTTTCTCAAAAATAAGAATGATAAAAATAAAATGTTCTTGCTCTTCTGGAGAGAGATTCAGAGACAAATACAGAGACTGATGATAGAAACCAAGGACCTTAAACCGAAGACATTTTTAAAATATACATGAGTCTTTCTGATGTTTACAATGCATGGGTAGTGATGACTTGGACCAGGTATTTTCTTTCTTCCAGAGAAAGAATCTAAGCTATGTCCCTAAAACTGCCTAAAGGCATGACTAAGAAAAAGTCATACTAAATAATAAAGTAGATCAAGGGCAGAAAAACGTAAAATGTGCCCAATGAGTTAGAACCAAACATTTTGTGAAATGACATGTTTAGCGGAAGTTTCCACTAAATAGAAATGTGATAAGGAAATGTCACACCTGTTAAGAGAAGAAAACACTGGGACTTTCATCTCAAATAAGTTACAATAACTTCAAAGAAATTCTGGAAATTTACCCACTCTCAGGCACTACTATCACACAGACTCCTTCCCCCATGTAAGCACTTCAGTCCAAAGGAGCTATTGAAGAATGTGGTTGTCAGTATGACTTGAAGAGTCTATGGTCATCACTTTTCTTTGTAGTGAGCTTCCTACTCTGGACTGGGACCCCAGACCTTTGTCTCTATTGTTTCTGAATATTATTGCCATACTATTTCTTGTTTTTCTTACATCCCACAAATGAGTGCCATCATTCTATGTCTATCCCATTCCCTCTGGCTAATTTCATTCTGCATAATAATCTCCGTGTTCATCCATATGTAAGCAAATTTCATGACTTCAGTTTTTAACAGCTGCATAGTACTCCATTGTGTAAATATACCATGCTTTTTTTCTTTTTAGCCACTCTTCTGTTGTTAGGCATCTGGCTTGTTTCCAGATCCAGGCTACTGTAAATAGTGCTGCACTGAACATAGAAATGCAGAGGGAAATTTTGTATTTTTTTTTTGTGTTCCTGGTATATATCCCTAGGAGTTATATTGCTGGGTCATATTGAAGCTCAATTTCTAGCCTTTTGAGGAAATTTATAGTTTTCCCAACAGACTGAATCAATCTACATTCCCATGAGCAGTGAATGAGAGTCCCTCTCTTCCCGCATCTGCAGCAGCACTGGTTGTTCTTGTACTTTGTGATGTGTAGCAACCTCTGTGGTATGAGTTGATATCTCATTGTTGTCTTGATTTGCATTTCCCTAATGATTAGAAATGTGGAGCATTTTTTTCATGTATCTTTTGGCCATCTGTATTTCTTTTTTTTAATTTTAATTATGACAACAAAGAAAAAAAGAAAGAGGACAGGGTAAAGTCACAGTGGAAGCACAATCACCCATAAATAGAATTCTCGGTAGTCCCATCGATGATAATCCAGCCTTGAGCTTTCAGCCAAAGAGCATTAAGAAAAACAAAGCTAAACTCATGTACAATACAATTACTTTGTCTCTTAAATCCCCAGTTGTAGTACATACTATTTCTTAGCAACACACAATATAATCTAAAGGCATTAGATTTATGTAACTCCTTAAACATTGAGGGCAAAGTACATTTATCTAGTTCCATGCATAGTTTAAGTTAACCCCAATGTTTTAGTGGATTGTTTTCCTTAAGGACATCTGTATTTCTTCTTTTAGGAAATATCTGTTCATTTCTTCTCCCTATTTTTTTGATAGGGTTTGATTTTTTTTTCTTGTAAAATTCAATCAGTGCCTTGTATATTTAGCTATTAACCCCTTACTGATGGTATTGGGTGAATATTTTTTTCCCACTCTGTAGGTAGCCTTTGTCTAGTAGTCACTTTTTCCTTTGAAGTTCTTAGTTTAATGTAGTCCATTTGTTTATCTTTACTTCTACTCCCTTGACCAGTTGTGTTTCATCCTTGAAGAGGCCTTTAGCTAAGAGGTAAATTGAGGCCTTTGGAATAATTTCATTTGTATTAAATATTTCTTATTTATATCTTAATTATTTTCTATTGGTCTTGTTTTCCCAATACCTTTCATTTGTTTATTCCCCTTCCCTTGGGGAGGGGCTTGAATTGGATTTCAATAATGGAAGGCAGGAGAGCTTAGCTGGGGCTGTCATCTAGGCTTGTGTTTCTGTGTGTTGGAGCAACTGGATTGTGGGTGAACAACTTAAAGTGTTAGTTTTCTTGTCTGCTATATCTTCCATATCTGTGTAGATTACTTATTGCAGAGAATTGTTACCTAACCAGCTTCTCCTGTCCTCCCTGGATAGGAGGTATGGATAAATCTTTTCTTTCTGGGAACTGTGGGATAACCAAACCTCAACCCAATACCCAAAGAATGTTACATTTAGCTTCAATGTCATGTAGTGCTTTGCTTACATTTTCTCATATCTAATGGTTCCATATCTCGTACAAAGTCTTTAATCGATTCACCCTCAGGACAAGGAGACAATATGTCAGTACTATAATAATGAGGTTAGGGGTGCTTAAAACAGTGATGAATTAAAGCACAAATGGGTCACTAAATAAATCAGAACAGGAATTCTTTTTTTTCAGAATGAAAGGTGAAATAAAAAGGCAGAACCTCTTTTTGCCAGAGCTTTCTGTGTATATTCATAAAGACCACAGCACATACTACTCTTAGGTGGTTGTAATGGAATTATTGCAGTAGATAAATGCTCTAAAACATCAAATTTAAAAATGAGCATCAATCTATCGGTAAGTCATTTGAAGAAAATTAGGTCATTGAACAGGGGAGGTATTGTTTTGCTTGCTTTTTATTCAACAGCACCTCAGAACATTAGCTGTGGAGTAATCCTTTCTACAGAAGGACACATGTAAAACAAGTTCTGGTGTTCTAGCTTCAGAGGTTAATGGCATGTGTTATTTGAATCTGTGGAGTCTAACTCAGAAGAATAGTGGCATGTTTAATATCATTTAAACCCTTAGAAAAAACCATGTTCACACTTCTTGTAAAAATCTATGTCCATAGTCATTATCCCCCACCTAAGACAAGTTCAAGAGCTTGAACCTGTAGTTAGGGCTTATTTCTAACTCCTGTCAACAAGTAGATAAGTAAAAGTAATCAAGCATGCTGAGGCATTGCCTGGGCTTTTGTAATGATAAAAAATAATATTTTAAAGTGTTATTTTATATGAAATATTATTTTTATTTTACTTTTTATTTTTTGCAGTGGCAGGTGTTGCTAAAAGTATGCCAACTACACATATTGCCTGGGGATGTTTACCACCCTCATCTCTGAGCTAAATAAGCCTTGTTCTTTTCTCTATTCCTAATGAAGCAGCAGCTGAAACTTCTTAGGAAAGCATGATACCAAGGACCAGATTGTTGTCTCAATTACCTGCATGGCAGGTGGCAGCCCTTTTTGCAGAGTAAGGTCATAGGAGAAAAATCTGTTATTAGAGGGTGCAAAATTTCTTCTTCCAATTATGAATTATGGCATTCTTTTGAATGATTACATTATACTGTAAGTGATATATTCTATGGAACAGAGGAAGGATCAGGTAGTGTTTACACTTGCCTTTTTTTGTCAACAGATTAAAGCCCTGATGCATGAAGTTACATTTCTCTCCATTCTATATCTTCTATCTAGAGCTTATTTATGGGTAGTGCAAGTTATCATATTCCTCCCTGACAAAATAGAGACAAACTTGTTTCAGAACATAGCAGGGCAGCATGTACTAATATCCTCTGGGAAGAAGACTTAGTCATTTATATTTACCATTCTTGACTAGGAGTGCAAATACCATACCAAGAAAGAAAGATACATTAGAATTTCAACTTCCCTTTTTATTACACACAAATGCCAGTTTTCAGAGCCACTGATTTCCATAGTCAATTCTTATTGTGTCCTCCATTGAGCATCATTTATTCCCTGTGCATGGTGTCGTTCTTGTAGTGACTATTTGATATAGCATCTTACTATTCATCTGATGTACTACTTTACTTGAACTTGATTACTAAAGTGATTACTAATTTATTGCTGTCTTCTGCTAAGTGCTTAATGCAAGCTTAATAAAAATCAATAGCTGTGTGCCTCCATTCTATTGAAGAAATGTGCTTCTGATATATGACTAGATAGGGCAGTTGCCAAGTGATTTATTAAACTATCTTCTAAGATAATCTACCACCTCCATTTTATTGATGTCATGGAAGATGTTAAAGGTCATAGAAGTGGAAGTATAAACAGGGAACAGATGAAGAAAAGAAGGCACTATCCACTCTCTTTTACAAAAGGCCATTCTGAACAAAGACACTAATAGTATTAAAAGGGGCACCATTTCTGATCTCAGTATCTTCCCAGGAGAATTAGAGTTAGGATGCTAAATGTATTCCCAGCCAAAGGTCAAGGTTGTAAGCTTCTGCAGTCATTAGGATTTATCTTCTACTACAAAACTCACTCATTTTCTGGTAACAAAGTAGAATCTGTCATTCCCCAATGGTAACATCCATATAGAATGTTCAGCCTTTTACGTTCTCTGTGTTGGAAGCAAGCTGTCATCTGGGAAAAAAGATTATGGGTAGACACACATACTTTGTTATGGTGCTCGCATATTTGGTGATAGGACAGATGAGGACCACACACTCGGTAGTGGCGCTCTCATTTGTACTAGCAAGAAGCTGCCTGCATTTCTTGTGGTACATATTATGGTCACAGGGCTCACCCAATTATGCTGCTCACATAGTTTAGTTGTGATATTTACATATGTGGTTGTGACAGTGGCTTTCCCAAGGAGCAGAGTCACTAGGATTGCAAATGGACACAGGGAGGAAGTGAATGAATAAGAACTCAGGTTCTTGTACCTTCACAAGCGTCATGCTCATACCACTCATTAGGTTTTCCACTAAGCTATCTTGGGTGTACTTTAGTGAAACTTTGAAAATGGAGATGTATTTACATTTGCTAGTCATATAAATATAACATCTGTACCTTCCTCTATGTATACTAACATCTCTGACTAGAAATATTGGAAGTCTTTAAAACAGTGGGGCATTTCACCGTAAATATGTTAAAGTAAAAAACTTTTATGTCCAAATATGTTTTCTTTTAAACTGGCTTACCTTTAAATCCCATGCTTCTAACTAGAACATCAAAGGTATGACATTTGAGAGACATACATCCTTACATATATTTTGAAGATACTCATTCTTAAAGACCTTTATGCAACTGACTTTCTGTTTTGCTGAACTAATGCCTAGGCATTCTGGCAGGTTTCTACATCATTTAGTCAGCAATGACTAAATGATAAGCCTGATGTACCTAAGAAATACATGAAAGGTATGAAGAGTCTCGTACTTTAAGACAAGCTAAAAGATTTCAAATTTCAGCCAGCATAAAAGACCTGATTCTTTAGGATGAACACCAACAAAGGAGCACAGTCTTCATGAGTATCAAACAAAAATTTGTAATAAGAAGAATTCTTTTCATTATTTTATAAAACATGAGGCAGTTGTTAACCTCAATATTGTAAATGTTTTTTTTCACAAGTCTTTGAAAATGTTTTGATAGTTAAAATAAAAATTATTCCATTCTATGATGTGATCATTTATACATTTGGAAAATATTTAAGGATATTTTATGATAAATAGGGGAAATAAAAGATCTGTTAATTCTTTATTTGTACTGAGGAAATAATTCAAGCAAACTCTAATGTTTTGTACAGATAATGTAATGCCTAGAGCAATCACTGATAAATGTATACAAAAGACACACTACATATAAATAAAGATAATTTTAAAATTTGGTTATGTAACATACACGAGAAAAGAAAATTTTTAGAGAATAAAAAGCAAAAACAATATAGAGAAATGCAGTAGTAGACATCATACAAATAAAATAATAATGAAATGGTAGTAATAAACCCTAAAACATCAATAATTACATTAAATAGAAATGCTTTCATATCAATTAAACGACAGACATTGGAAGAATTAAGTTGCAATTTAAATAGCTACCTAGAATTCAAATAGAATTAAAAAAGCAGTATCATGTAGACCAGTGGTCCTCAAACTACGACCCACGGGCCACATATTGTATTTGTTCCAGTTTTGTTTTTTCACGTCAAAATAAGATGTATGCAGTGTGCATAGGAATTTGTTCGTAATTTTTGTTTTACTATTGTCTGGCCCTCCAATGGTCTGAGGTACAGTGAACTGGGCCCCTGTTTAAAAAGTTTGAGGACCCTTGATGTAGACAATATCAAGTAAAATGTAGGACCAGGTTTAGTATCAAATAAAGTAAGAGAGTATAAAGAAAACTACCAGTAACAGAAGAGCATCATATGACTATAGAAGAATAAATATACCAAGATGAACCATTGAGTATAATACAAAAGTAGAACTTCAAAATATATTTTTTAAATTCCATATAATTGAAATAAATTAACTAATCCATAATTAATGTATCTTTATGGATTTTTAAATTTTAAAGCATTGTGATTTAGGGGCTGGAGCGGTAAGGTGTTTGCCGTGTGCGCACTAGCCTAGGACGGACCCAGGTTCGATCCCCAGCATCCCATATGGTCCCCCAAGCCAGGAGCGATTTCTTAGCACATAGCCAGGAGTAGCCCTTGGGTATGGCCGAGAAACCAAAAAGGATTGTGATTTACAAAGTTATTCCTAGTTTATTATTATTATTATTATTATTTGGTTTTTGGGTCATACCTAGGGCGTTCAGAGGTTACTCCTGGCTTCTGTGAAATTGCTCCTGGCAGGCATGCATGGGGACCATAAGGAATGCCAGGATTCAAACCACCATCTGTCTTAGATTGGCTGCTTGCAAGACAATTGTCCTACCACTGTGCTATCTCTCCGGGCCCCCCATACTTGAGTTTTATACATACAATGTTCAGCACGAATCCCACAATCAGTGCCAATCTCCCTCCACCAATGTTCCCAGAATCCATTTCATGCCACCACCACCCCACCCCAATCTGCCATCATAACAAGCATGTTTTTAATTTTGGTAGTTAATGTTTGGCTCTCATGATTTCATTATTGTTGACTTTGTAACTTGTATATTTAATTCTGACCTTTCTTAATACCACCAATGGTTCCTATCCGCATTCATTCCTATTCCCATTATTTCATATCTGACCTTTTCCTCCTCCACTTAATTTCTTTTCTTGTTCTCACTGTACTTTGGGACCAAGAGTGTTCTAGACAACCCCCATTTAAATCATCACATTTATTGATGCAATTATTCTAAATGTCCATATAAGTATATAAGTGCTATCATCCTGTATTTATTCTTCTCTGGCTTACTTCATTTAACATATAATATCTTCCAGTCTTATCCATGTTGTAGTGAATTGTATGGTTGTATCATTCCTTACAGTAATCTGTTGTATATATGTACCACATTCTAAACATTTTTCTAAATAATCAGACAAATAATCACTAAGGATATAAAATAACTCAACATAATAACTTAACAGGGTGCAATTAATTTTCCACTCAATAAACAAACATTTCTTTCAAATGCTCATGAGACAAAAAACAAAATAGGTTTTGTCCTGCACCAAGTATAAAGCTTAAGATTAATATAAAATATGCTATTTGAACATAATGGAATAAAATTAAAACAGAAGACAAATAACAAAAATATCCAACACTTAGAAACCAAACAATAATTTCTAAATAATTCATTGTATGATAAGGAAGACTCAAGAAAATGATACATTAAATGAAAGAAAAATGAAAATACAAAAAAATACCAAAACTTTTAGAACACTGCTAAATTTGAGACACATTTACAGAATTAAATAATGTGTTAGGGAAGGGT
>PVKC010018365.1:0-19699 GCA_004027635.1 Crocidura indochinensis
TTTTGGGTCACACCCGGCAGTGCTCAGGGGTTACTCCTGACTCCATGCTCAGAAATTGCCCCTGGCAGGCATGGGGGACCATATGGGGCACCGGGATTCGAACTGATGACCTTTTGCATGAAAGGCAAATGCCTTACCTCAGTGCTATCTCCCGGGCCCCTCTTTATTTGGTTTCTAATCTGCCAAAAGTTTGGTGTAGCTAGGAGAGATCCCTTTAAAAGCATATACTATTGGGGCCAGAGTGGTGGTGCAAGAAGTAACATTTGCCTTGCAAGCGCTAACCTAGGATGGACCGCGGTTTAATCCTCCAGCGTCCCATATTGTCCTCCAAACCAGAAATGATTTCTGAATGCATAGTCAGGAGTAACCTCTGAGCATCACTGGGTGTGGCCCAAAAAGCAAAACAACAACAACAACAAACCAACAAAAAACAAACACACACAAAACCAAAAAAAAACCCATATTATTGTATTTGTTCAAGTAGTTTTTTTCTTGTCCTTTTGAACATCTCTCTGTCTCTCTCTGTCTCTGTCTCTCTCTGTCTCTTTCTCTCTCTGTCTCTGTCTGTCTGTCTGTCTTGCTCGCTCTCTCTTGCTCTCTCTCTCAGACACACCCAGTGGCTTTCAGGGCTTACTCCTAGCTCTGAGCTCAATGCTCTCAATGATTGCTCCTGGGTTTAGAGGCTCATGTAGGGTGTTGAGATAGAATTTGGGTCAGCTGTGTGTCAAGTATCTTACCATTGTGCCATCTCTCCAATTCAGTTCAGCTTCTCTTGAACAGAACATGTACTTGGGGTACTGGGTTATACTCTACTCCAGAAGAGTTAAGAATGTTTTTTAGTCTCAAAACTGGAACAAACCTTCAATTTCAGGAAATCTTGATCCAATTGTAGATTGGAGAAACCAGGGTTGCAGTTGAAAATTCAGCCACTAGATGGAGAAAGAGGAGCATAGAGAAAAAACCAAATCATTTTGGGCATAATTACGTTTATTTTAGAAGGTAAGGAGGATGCTGATCATTAAATAAGAACCACAGGTAAAATGTATGGATTTTATACCTTTGAATACTACTAGAAAACAGGGACTAGAAGCCCAAGGCTATCTATGAAGGTCGTTGACAGTTTCTACTTTTGCTTAGTTTTGGCATCATTTAGTGTTTTACAGCTGAGACTCCACATAGCCTTTACTTTCAGCCAGCAAGTCTCAAACCTATGCAGCAGCAGAAAAAACAACAACAGTGTTTTATGTGCAGATACATTTGATCTATAGAGCCGCAGGCAGAATCGAGGTCATATGTTTGGGGATGTAGTATTCAACTTCTCATGTAGAATTAGTTTCTAACTCTAGTCAGATTCATATATATATATATCTTAATATATATACATATTTATACATATATACATATATATTCCTCATATTGGCGAGGAAAAGATCTAAGGGTATCATATTCTGGTTCACTCAGCAAATGAATACTAGAATGGAATATCAACCAAGGCAAAATCCATATAGTCCTCATAATTATGATAATGATTTAAAAACTTAACAGTAATTCTAACTTACTCTTTTTTCCCTTTGTCACTCCCTTTTACTCTCTGTTTCCTTTTATTTCTTTGCATTTCTTAGTTGTCCATCAGATCCTAATATATAACCTGAAGAGTGATAAAATACTTGGTGTACTTTGTGGTTTGGATTCTCTGTTTCTCTCATTGAATTCTACTCTGCCTTGAATTCTACTCAGTCCTATGGTGATAGAAGACTCAGAATAAGTATATGTACAGTATAAATTTCACCTAAGAAAAAGTAATCACTGCCATGTATTTCCCATAAATCTTTACCATTAGAATTTATCTCCTAAATTGAACAATTGTGTGGACCAGATCTAAACCCTTTAATGAAATATAACGTCAAATAAAGACGTTTGATGGCAGGAGAAGGGGGAAGAGAGAAAGTAGGTTGATTCTGAGCCAGAATATCAGGTGGAAAAACACATTAAAAAGAGACTTATTAATGCTTTATTTTTTTATACTTTTCTCTTAGTTAAAAAAGCAGAACTTTCCTCTTTGATATGATCTGATAGGTTATTTTTTACTCTAAAAAGACTATTATCTACAAATTGTATGGCAACAAACTCTTGGGTATTTCCAGATTATTTCTTTCTCCCCACCCAACACAGAGACCAGGTATATACCAAATGTTCACTCATACACACCAGATACTTACCAAATGATGCCAAAGAGAAACATTCTACTTTCAGATAGGAGTGTAAAGCTATACTTTAACAATGTGAATGATGATCAAAAATAAATAGTTATTGTTGAGAATGCTGGGAAAAGTTACTTTGATGTACTGTTGGTATGAAATTGTATGACAGTAAATGGATGCAGCATCCATGGAAAATGATATAAAGAGGTAGAGAGGAGTAATATAGTTATATATCTGAATCATAAAATCAATAGCAATAAAAACAGAAAATCTTACAACAGCCAAACTTAAAATTGTGCCTGTCAAAGAGGCAGGCTTGTGGAAGGAATGGGTGGGAATCAATATAGTACTGGAGGAAAACTGACACTGGTGGTGGGAATGTTGCTGAAAGTAGAATGCCTAAAACTCAACTATTAATAATTTTTTTAAATCATGGTGTCTTAGTAAAAAATAAAAATCAAAAAAGTGGAGGAGTTGCAAATATAGATAATGGACCAAGAGGTTGGCATATATATGTATGTATACATATATATGTATATACACACAATGTAATACTATGAAACTTTAAGAAAGGGCAAACGATTTGCCCTTCATGGTAAGAATTAGAGATTATCATGCTGAATGAAGTCAGGCAAAAGGAAAGGGATAGATAGAAGATGATTTTTGTCATATGCGAGACTTAAAAATACACGGCCAGGTAGTGAGTGACAAAGGACAGAGGATAAAATGATGGGAGAACTGATTTAGAGAACTGAGTTTGTGGGGGTGTGGGAGTTGAACAGGAGGGGCCTTGGGGATTTTAGTTGGTATAATGGGAATAGGTGGGTGTTGGAATTATTTACATACAAACTATCTTGATACTATTATGAATCATATCAAGCAATACAAATACGAATTTAAGATAAAATGGCAGGATTGCAGATATAATGCAGGTAAGATATGTGCCTTGCATGAAGTAGACCTCAGTTTTGTTTTCAGTACAGCATTTGCTTCCCTGAGTACCACTAGGAGTACTCTTTAAACCTAGATCCAGGAGTAAATCCTAAGCACTGATGATAGAACCCAACATCTTACCACCAAACACAAATATCACTAATTCAAAAATATAATTGTAGGCCTACATTCATAGGAACATTAGTCACAGCAGCCAAGCATGAGATCAATCTTTATGTCAATCCACAGATGATTATATAGTATATATATATAGTTGTATATATACTCCATGGATACTACTCTGCATTAAAATAATAAAATTATGCCATTTAATAGAAAGTGGGTGGAATTAAGGGGATTATGCTATAAATATAAAGTAAAAGACAATAAATGAATGGTTTAACTTCAATACAATATAAATAAGTAAAGAAAATAAAGTTGTCAAAACAAACAAACAAACAAAACAAACCCCAAGTCCCCAATGTAAATAAACAAATAATTAATAATTAAAATAATTAATCTAATTAATCAAACTGATATTAACTGAATGTAAAGGTATAGAGGTGTGTGGGAAAACAAGGTACAGGGTCTTTTAGGTGGAAGTATGGCACTATAAATTAGGTATTGGATAAGATAAATCCTATACACACGTTAAACTGTGCACCTGAAATTCTATTCTAACATATACAAAAGAAAATCCATATAAAGAGAGGGAAAAAGAGAACCAACCACACATGACTCTGCTCTGATTTTATTGGTAAGTCACATGACCAATTCGGCCTCAACAAGAGAACACAAATAGTTTGTTTTCTAAAAGGAAAATACACTGGGATACAGAGTGTACCAACATATATAGTACATAGTCATACAATGTATTACAGTGAACGTGCAAAGTTTTTCACTAAAATGTGGTCTCACCTCAATATAGTCTTTATTTTCCTGTTTCTTCATTGAAGAGAAAAACTACTGCATTTTTCGCTCTATAAGACACACCTGACCATAAGATGTATACAGTTTTTAGATGCTCTCCTCCCTTGCACTCAGGCTTCAGCTCCAGCTTGCATTCACTCCATAAGAAGCATCTTTTTTGAAGGAAATGTGCGTCTTATGGTACAAAAACTATGATAATTCATTTGAAGTGTCTGGAGCCAGCTCTATAAGAGAGTACCAGCCTGCCTTGAAAGTGTGATATTATGATTTCTGTTCCCAGAATTCGATTCATCACAGACCCAAGCAATCCCCCTGCACTTCCCTTTGGGAACTCTGGCAGAATATCAAAGTGTGTGATTTCTTGACTATCACAGCTAAGTGTGCATGAGCAACACAACTAACGTGTGAGACAACAAATTATAACTACAGCAAGAACAAAAAGGAAAGGAAGGGAAAAATACCCTTTCATTTAGGAAAAAAATAGGCAATATGACAGAAGATAAAAATGTTTTTCTCACCTGGAAAACATATTTTGGTTCAGGATCACAAATGTTCTATTGTTCATTGGCTCCCTACTCAACAAAGGATGTTGGAGGAAACAGATTGTTCACTGTAACTGATAACTTTAAAAGGCATGTTCATTTATGAAAATAAATCTTGCAGATAAATGCATTTTTCTGGAAGAAGCTTACATTTAAATTTCATTTTGCTTGCATAAGAGATGTAGCTTAGGAAAGAGAGTTTCTAAAACTCAAATTTAAAATTTGTCAATTTTGCACTACTGAAATTCATGGACACCTAAGCACCTCTATGCTTTTTTCTTCAAAATTTTTTTTTAATTTTTAAATAATATTTTTATTAAAGCACCATGATTATAAACATGATTGTAGTTGGGTTTTAGTCATAAAAAGAACACTCCCCCTTCATGAGTATAACCATCCCACCACCAATGCTCCCCTTCTCCCTACTACCCAATACCCTGTCTGTATTCAAAACAGGCATTCTACTTGTCTCACTTCTTAACATTTCCATGGTAGTTGTTCATGTAGTATTTCTCTAACTGCACTCACCGCTCTTTATGGTGAGCTTCATATTTTAGCCGGTCCTAACAGCCCTCATCTCTATTGTCTTTGGGTATTATTACAATAATGTCTTTTATTTTTTTTTAAAACTCATAGATGAGTGAGATTATTCTGTTTCTATCTCCTCCTCTTTGACTTATTTCACTCTACACGATAGTTTCTATGTCCTTCTATGTATCAGCAAGCTAGGAGAAGTATTTATTTTGTGTGTGTTAACTACTTGATGTGACCCTGTGAAACTCTCACCCCTTACATGCATACAAGATAAGTGATAAGTGATGCTTAAGTTTAGTCTTGGGATAATATTATAATTCTAAACCAAATTGTTGAGATTTGAGAATGATTCTACCCTTTTGTTTGTTTATTTTGAGGAAGTAAATTTTCTCACAGAAGTTACTTATTGCGATCATGAAAGCAAGCTCATAAGCCTGTATTGTTTAAATGTGAATTATGCTTTATTATAGAAGCTTTGTGTAACTGGTGACTATCATAGCTCCATCTCTCTTATGGCTATTTGCTTAACTTAAACTAAATCAATATAAATCCAATAAGCTTTTAAAATATTCATATTAAGAAGATATAGAAACTGGGACCTGAGAGATAGCACAGCATAGGGCATTCTCCTTGCATGTTGCCGACCGAGGATAGACCTGGGTTTGATTCCTGGCATCTCATATGGTCCCCTGAGCCTGCCAGGAGTGATTCTGATGGCAGAACCAGTAGTAACTCTTGAGTGCAACTGGGTAGGGCCCCCAAACCAAAAAACAAACAAAAAGCTCACAAAACCCCCCCCAAACCAAAAAAAAAAACAACCCCAAAACCAAGAAAAATAGAAACTTTAAGTCCAGTAGTCACAGCAAAGATCAAGATTTATAAGTTTAAGCATGTAGCTAACCCTCATACTGGGCATTTAATAAGCATTGTTTAAATCTCCCAAATTAAAAAAAGTCTGCAAAGTTTGTACCAAACCAATATACATCCATATTTGTTTTACTATATTAAATGTATTTAATTACTTTCCCTCTGAGCAAAATTGCTTCTGGAAGATGAATCATACTTATCTAATAACTAGGTTCTTCTGGCCATTTCATAATTTTTCCTTAGTTAAAATTTCCCAGTCAATTTTCAGCTAAAGCATGAGTAAAGAGAGTAAATTTTAAACTGTTTTCCCCACCTGAAAAATCTTACTTATTATTATATATCCTTAGGCATAATTGGTTTTCTAAACCTAATTTTTTTAGACCATGAATACTCAAATTGTCAACAGATCAGATTATTGTGAGCACTAAATAATAAATAGGATGAGCACACAATAATTTAGAACATGTATAAAGTAATTAGCATGATGCCAGCCACACAGTGTGCACACTTATTAGAATTCTTTCTCATCATTATGAACAGGTGATTTACATATTACCTTAAACTACACATTTACCTTCATTTTCTGCATGTGAGCTTAGTCTCAAAGTTTTAATAGTTAAAATATTTCACCAAAAATTAAAAAGGAAAATAAAAGGATAATGCTTCAAATAATGCAAAGAATCTAGAAAATATCACAGTTGCTTTAGTATTATTAGATAATATATATGGTTTGCGCTTCTTTTTTCCTTTTTTTTTTGGTGGCACTCAGGGGTTACTCCTGGCTATATGCTCAAAAATCTCTCCTGGCATGGGGGACCATATGGGATGCTGGGGGATTGAACCGTGGCCTGTCCTAGGCTAGCAAAGGCAAGGCAGACGCCTTACCCCCTGCTCCACCTCTCTGACCCCTAGTTTGTGCCTTTTATTTTAATGAAGAGTATACTGTCAATTTAGATTTTAAAAAGGAGTGAGCGTTGGGTTAGGATTTAATTTTGTTATTTAGAGTTTAACTATTTATACCCCGAATCATTGATGACTGACTTGGCAATTGTGGCTAGTTGATGTCACAAATATTTTTAGGAGCTCTAGAATGTAGTGTCTCTAGGGAAACCGAAAATAGTTGACTCTGGTTTTAGAGCTCAGTTGTTAAGTTTGGTTTCTGACAGGCAATGACTGTATTATCTCTATTACTCTGCTCCCAAGCAAAGGAAGGAAGAAGGCCCTATAATGCTGAGCAACTAGCTAACTTATCATGTTGGCTCAACATATTTTGGAAGAGAATAAAAGTGTGCATCTTAAATGATTCCTTTAATTTAACTTATTAATTGAGGTCAAGATATAGATAAGTTTTGGTTCTAACCTAGTTCTAGTTTGTATAATGATAAGTGATAATGATGACATAAAATCACCTACATTTAAGGCATATTGACGATATAAACTTTACACTTATTTATTTACTTATATAAAAGATAACACCCTAACCTGTTATTTAAGTGCTTTATATATGAATGGGAGACACAACATAACTCATGCAACACTTTATTACAACCATACATGTAACTATCTTAGTACAAGGATATTCTGCTGTTTCTTATTTTTGGTTTTGGAGTCACACTTAGCAGTGCTGAAAAGGTACTTTCATTCTGGTAATTGAGAAGTTTCATCCTAGCACTGCTCGGGGGACCAAGATATCAAATCAGGTCTTGCACATAAAATATACACTCTAGACCTTTGAGTCATCATTCTTCTTCATGGACTCTTTTTTTTTTCTTTTATGGTTTTTGGGTTACATCCAGCAGTGCTCAGGGGTTACTCCTGGCTCCATGCTCAGAAATTGCTTCTGGCAGGCACGGGGGACCATATGGGGCACCGGGATTCGAACCGATGACCTTTTGCATGAAAGGCAAACGCCTTACCTCCATGCTATCTCCCGGGCCCCTCTTCATGGACTCTTAAACAATTAGTTCAAGGCCCTGAAAGAAAGGATAGCTAGTAGGGTACTTTCATACATCCACTGACTTGGATTTCATCCCTGGAACCACATATAATTCTGCGGACTCCACCTTGAAAATAAAACCTTGACTACTCCTGAGTACATCTGGTCCCAAAGATCAAACCAAACCGACCAAACTAAGCCAAACCAACAACCCCCAGAAAACCATGCAATTAATTCAACCAACACAGAGGAAACTCAGGTTATGAAACAGCTTGATGCCTATTTGTCAAAATAAGGCAAGCTTCTTGCACTTAATGATTTCAGTCTAGTTGGAGAGAAACACATACAGAGATAATTATGATGCAACCTCTAAGAGAAGTTACTAGCTCTGCCTGAGGGAGTTGAGTGCCTTGCAGGACTGATGTCTTTGTAAGGCCCACGCGACTAGTGCAGGCACAACTGTACCTGGGAGAATTCTAATTCCATTGAAGGTTGGGTGCAAAAACAAAAGAAAAATGTAACTAATATACATATTTTAAAGATAAATCTCTGAAGAAAAGCCCCCAAATGTCTGTCATACCAGGGAAAGAATCCAGGGAGAATAATATATGATGCCTAGGTGTACACATGGATGTCTCAGAGGATGTTGAGGTAACAGACTCAGGGGAACAAAAGGGCGCCTCACGAATTTTGGCTTTAAAAGCAAGATAATATAGATTTACTGGTTAACTCAGCAATGCAACTTCTAGGAATATGTACTTAACATAGATTATATTCATTACTAAGCTGCTGGGATTGTAACTGGTCTTTATTCTCAATTTGTATTAACACATTGGCACGTTTAAATATGTAAAAATTAAAGATTGTTTTGTGTAAGCTTAAGAGGGGTGATTAGAAAATAAGTTGCATTGAATTAAAGCTGTTTGATTGCTTATATTGAAATGGAAATGAATGACTCAAGGAGATGTAGATACGAAAATTGGATAAGTGAAATGGGAAAAGTTAAAAATAGCATAATGCTCCTCTGGTAGTCCTTCGTGACAGAAATAATTAATTCTCCCAGGTTTTCTTGAAAGTTTCTAAAATCTGTCTTCTTGTCTGTATTCATATTTCTGTGGCTTACTTTGAATTCTCTTTCTCTGCTTCTGGAATAATAAGACAAGTAACTTTCCTCATGAATGTCAGTCTTATTTTCCCATTCTACATTTCTCATGGTATTGACTGATATACTCGAGACATTACCAATATTTAAACTTGTCCTCTAGTACAACTAGCAAGAGGTTTTTATTTGCTATTATAAAGCAGAAAACTTTCATTGTATACTTTGGTAGGATTTCCAGGAGGTCCACAAATGTTGTGAATGATAATTTATATGGAATACCTTATGAGTGATTCCAGTCTGAAAAATATCTTATTAAATCATGCTAAATGCTCCATTTTCCAATAGCAAAGGAAGTACATATTCATGTAAAACTTGACGAGGGGCCTGAACTCTTCTGGTTCACAGCCGATGCACATGAGGACGTAGTGAGAAACATTATCTAGAAATCCCAGAGTCTCATTAGAAACCAATCCTGCTGTCTCCTTAGTTAGGAACTTCTAGCCTGAAGAATGGTGAGAAAATAATACAATTCTGCTGTTTAATCCGATATTTGGCCACGGCAGCTTGAGCTAGCTGATTGATGCAAGGTTCAGTCAGACAACTGTGGAGAATTATCTTCACAGGCGCCATTTGCATTAAAGGTCATTATCAGTTGTCCTATGGCACTGAAGATTGCAGATCATCTCAACATTTCTGTGTCAAAAGTAGGAGAGAGAAAAAAAAGTTAGTCTGTGTCTGAACATTTATAGATTAAAGCTTGATAATAGACATTTACTTCTCAATAATGATTCAAGGGAACTTTTCAGTAAGAAAGGCATTCCAATACAATTTTGCAATTTTACTTTTACATTTTTTTTTCTGCAATCCTGACTTTCATAAACAATCTGCTAGGATGTGATGATGGCCCAAGGGAAGTTTATGTTGATAGAGGAAAGAGCAAAATTGCTGAGGATCCAAACACGTGTCTATATATGTCCAGACTCATAGGGTTTTATAGGTTCATAAATCAAGCCTGCGGCATTTCGATTTCGATTTAAGATTGTCACTGGGGAGCAGATTTTGTTTGAACTTTGTTTAAACCTTCCTGAGCAAAAAAAGATCCCTTAGATATGTGCTGTGAACTTCAGTGCATGATGGCATGGGGACTCGTGGGGATTGGATGTTCTCCATAATTTACTGCAGCATCGACTGGACACACATGAATGCTCACTGCATAACAGAGAAATATTAGGACGCTTCTGGCAACCTGGCATTCTTTTGGGTGGTCACTCCACAGAAATCCTAGGAATTAAGACAGAAAGGAAAACCAGAGGATCATAACAAAAATGACAAAAACAAGAAGCGACTCTCTAAAGCGCCTCGCCAACCTGTGAACCCTCGAACCAAAAGTCAATGGAAGCTATCCAAGTTGAAATTTTGTTCCACAGCTGCCATATGGCTTTTCACTTCTGCTGTGTATTTCCTCATCTAATTAAATTTAGCTTACTCAAATTGTGTGAGCATGTGTTTGTGGTTGTGCTCTCATTTACAGTGATGCTGGTGATCTAAACTTTCCTTATGAAAAATGTTTCTTTAGAGATCCAAGACTTATCACTCTCCTAGTGCCTTGTCACTTCTGTTTTATTTGGTTTGTCCATTTGTTATATTAGGTTTCAAGTTAATGCAAGAACAGGAATTGCTTTATTAATTCACCTCTTAGTGCTACACAATACGAAGCTCTCCACATTTATGTAGCAGCAATTTTTATTCAATAATTATGATCACTTTCAGAGAAATAACAACATGGAACACATTATAAAATACATTTATAAAAATGTATGCCACAGGCAACTTAGATTTGAGAAAACACGTGGCCTTAAACTGTTTTTTTTTTGTTTCAAGGTTTGCAATTTGTTTAATTTTGCTTTGAGTTTGAACTCTGAGTTTCATATTTCCTTTTTTTATTTTAGTTTTATTTGTGTGTATGTCTGTGTACCATGTGTGCACATAGCTTCAAGACAAGTACCTTAATCTCTGAATTCTTTCTACAGTCTTGGAGTGAAATCTAAGAATTTTAACTGGCAAGGAAATCATTAAATATACATCTTGTTTCCTAAAATTTAGTTTAATGATTGAGGGGAGCAAGAAACCAATAATTCTGAGATAATTTAATTCTATGGAGTAATTAAAACATGATAATATTGTTAGTAAAGATATTTCTCAAGTATTATAAAAATTTGTAAACACTTCTGCAATCTCTCTTTTTTTTTTTGGTTTTTGGGTCACACCCGGCAGTGCTCAGGGGTTACTCCTGGCTCCATGCTCAGAAATTGCTCCTGGCAGGAACGGGGGACCATATGGGGCACCGGGAATAGAACCGATGACCTTTTGCATGAAAGGCAAACGCCTTACCTCCATGCTATCTCCCGGGCCCTTGCAATCTCTTTTTTATCCCAACTAACAATACTAACAGGCTTCAATGTTCAAATAAAAATATGAAGAAAGGGGTAAAATTTCTTTTCCCCATTTGACCATTCTCGATTTCACCTTAAGTTCACCGATAGTGTACAAAATAAGCTAAAAAAGCTCAGTTGGGGCCCGGGAGATAGCATGGAGGTAAGGCGTTTGCCTTTCATGCAAAAGGTCATCGGTTCTATTCCCGGTGCCCCATATGGTCCCCCGTGCCTGCCAGGAGCAATTTCTGAGCATGGAGCCAGGAGTAACCCCTGAGCACTGCCGGGTGTGACCCAAAAACCACAAAAAAAAAAAAAAAAAAAAGCTCAGTTGGGTTTGACAAGTTTAAGGTTAAGTTTAAGATCACACAAGTGTTTGAATCTTATTAAAACAAAAGGGTGGATTTCTTATCCCTGATATCTGCCAGCAGATGGCAGTGTACATCAAGTAATCAGGAGACAATAGCGCTGGATCAGATCTGCCAGAAATCTAGCAAAAAATATCTGCTGTAAACAAGAGACAGGGATGAAGATCTGAAAGTGTTCACATATTTCAAAATCTGCAGAAAGCCTTGGAAAACAACATCTTTCAAGCCACAAATGCTTCATTGTTGTTATGAAATCCTGGGTGATTCTGAACAGAATATTTATCAGCCAGCTGATTTCTTCTTTCTCCTTTCTTTATTTTCCTTCCTTCCTTCCTTCCTTCCTTCCTTCCTTCCTTCCTTCCTTCCTTCCTTCCTTCCTTCTTTCTTTCTTCTCTTTCCTTTTCTTCCTTCCTTTCTTTTCTTTCTTCTTTTAAAAATGTTTTTAGTATAACGCCATCATTTACCAATTTGTTAATATTACAGCTATTTTAGGAATTGGATGTTCACATATCAATGCCACCACGAGTATGAGTTTTGTTTACTAATGCCCCCAATTTCACTAGTTTTCCACCTAACACTATAGCCTGTCTCCTTGTAGGCACAAATTTGCTTCATATTGTTTGTTACAACACTGAGGCAAATGGAATTATCAATATTTCGATCAATAAGAATGTATTTGAAATAATTGCATCTCTCTGTGGTGCTAATAAAATTAGTGTTGACAGTGGAATACTACCAGGTGTTAGAAAAAGTGAAGTAATGAAATTTCCTTATATATGGATGTAATGAAGTATTATGCTGAGTTAAATGAGACTTAGAAATAAGAATAGAAATTGAATGGTTGTACTAATTTATGGGATGGTTGTACTAATTTATGGGATGTTAAAATAGATAATATCTTTATTTTTTGCCATACCCAGCGATGATCAGGGTTTACTCCTGACAAAATACTCAGAAATCGCTCCTGGCTTGGGGAACCATATGGGATGCTGGGTGTTCGAACTGCAGTCCATCCTAGGCTAGCGCTGGCAAGGTAGATGCCTCACAGCTCTGTGCCACCGCTCCGGCCCCAATATTTTATTAATATCCAAAGACAGTAGAGATGATGGCCAGAAGGGCCAGTTCATGGTTGGAAGTTTGACACAAATAGTGGAGGGATATGCAGAAGAAGGGATCACTATGACAATGATAATTGAAAATGATCACTCTGGACAAGGTGTAAAATGAGAAAAATTAATCTGTGTGACACCCCTTCACTTACAACATTGCCCAACAGTGTCCAGAAAGAACAAAGGAAGAGAGAGATAGAGAAATATATAGAGAGAGGATGGGCAAGGAGATGGGGGAATGGGGACATTGGTAGTGGGTGCAACTGTTTATTCTCATTGCACTTGGTACATAATTTCCCCATCAAATTTTCCTATGACAGGTTTAACAGTACTTTACAATTTTGACCTAGTTTGGATTGGGCTTGGTCATTACAATCCTTTTCCAAAAAATAGTCTTAAAATTTTCATCCCTGTAGTCAGGTCTCACCAGATTTAGCCGTTCCTATTATTTGAGCTCAGTTGTGGAGCTGGGGCATTTCTACCAGAGAGTGAAAGGTGTGGTCCTGGGCTGCTGTGGTTCATGCAGAAAGGGGATTCATTGGATAGTTTCTTTTTTTCTTTTTCTTTTAATTGATACGATGTCGTAGGAGATATAGATATAGTTTTGGTATTTTTTTTTGTGGTTTTTGGGTCACATCTGGCAGTGCTCAGGGGTTACTCCTGGCCCGGCAGTGCTCAGGGGTTACTCCTGGCTCCATGCTCAGAAATTGCTCCTGGCAGGCACAGGGGACCATATGGGGCACTGGGATTCGAACCGATGACCTTTTGCATGAAAGGCAAACGCCTTACCTCCATGCTATCTCTCGGGCCCCAGTTATGGTATTTTTTAAAATTTTGTTTTGCTTTCTTATTTTTGGACCACACATGGCAGTGCAGTGCTCAGGATTTGCTTGTGTTTCAGCACTCAGTGCTGGGTTGGTTTTCATTTTTTTAAATAAGGATATTTCCTTAACATACTCTATTCTTTAATGTTTTGAGGGTGTAAATTTTAAGGTAGTTTTCTGAGAGCCTCAGATTTTTTTAAAATAATTTTTATTGTGATCAAAGTGAATTACAAATCTTTCACAGTAATATTTAAGGTACAGAGTGACAATGAACTAGGGCCATTCCCACTACCAGTGCTTTCCTCCATCCACCTCTGTTCCCAGAATGCATCCATTACCTCCCCTTTTTGCCCCTTGGACTGATAGTGTAACAGTGCCCTTTGTGTATAGCTTGTTATTGATTCTGTTGACACTGACTTTGGGTTTGGTGTTTAGGTCTGATGGTATTTTCTTTCTTACTCAATGACTTACTTAATGATTGGTTTCTCCTGCCTGGTATCATCTATTCCCCCCCCCCCCCCCCCCCCCCGCCTCAATTTAAGAGGGAGAACAAGACGATTCAAGTTCTGTGGTTCTGTTGGAAAAAGAAAAGAAAAAAAAAAGCTGGGAGAAGTTCGTGTAGAGACTATAAATATCAATTTAAAAGAAGAAAGGGAAAAAAGAAGAAAAATAAAAATAAAACTAAAAAGCAAGCAACAACAAAAAACACAACAGCAGCAAAATAACAACAAAACAACAACCACAAGAAAGAAAAAAAGGAAATCAAGGTAAAAGAGGGGGGAGGGAAGGAAGGAGGTCTCGTGTGGCAAAGCTTTGTGCTTTTTGTTTTGTTTTGTTTTGTTTAATTTTTTTTTGTTATCTCCTTTAGTGTTCTCATTTTTCTATAAGTCTTCATCTCATTGATGTTCTGGATGGTGGCCCATTGCTGGCTATTCAAATACTTTCACTTGAGTATGTTTAAGTATTTAATCACACTACTTCTGGAATTAACTTCAGTTAATTATATAGTGTTGCCCCATTTATGATTCATTCAGCCCCTAAAACTAGAAATATGAGTTCATTGGTTTTCTTCATTTTTGATACTCATTCAATGTGAGGGCTTGTTTATTCTCAGGGCTTTCAAGCATTTTTTTACTACTACTTTATCTTGTTTTATTTTTATTAATTTTTTTTCTTTTTTGGTTATACCCAGCTGGGCTCGAGGCTAACTCCTGGATGCCCAGAGATCACTCCTGGTCATTTTCAAGATTCCATATGTGGTGCTTGGTAATTGAACTCAGGTCAGGCCAGCTACATGCAATGTAAATATTTACCCCTGTACTATCTCTTTGGAACTATGTCTGCATCCTAGACATGGACCTAAATAGAAGGTCAAACTAATACTTCTGAATTCAAGTTTTGTTTGTTTTTCTCAGTTCCAGTTTATTCTCTGCAAAGAGAGTGACATTTAAATTAGAAATCAGAAGGGGTTTCTCTGGACCTTATCCTGATCTATGCTTCTCTCCGCTCAGTCTGAATCCGTCAGACTGACTCTAAGCTCTTGCTTTATTTTTTCCAACACCAAAGTCTTGGACCATAGTACTGCCACTATGTTTGGATTATTATTTCTCTTTTCTTTTACAACAGTGTCTTAGTTTTCAAACCTCAATTCAAGCTTATTTGCTTCATAGGCCTTCCCTAACCAAGAAGACTAGTAAATTAGTACTTTCACTTAAATAATCTCTAACATCTCCTGTGTTGTTCCTGTCACAAATATTATCAGTTGATCATTGTGTTCTACCATGAAAAAAGATGCAGACTTATAACTCTAGGTTCTTTTAAAATTTTTATTACTTATTTACTTAGTTTTGGCAGGGGTCACATATGGTGGTACTTATTTCTGACTTTGAGCTCAGGTATCACTCCTGGTGGTGATCAGGGAAATAGATGTTCTGGAGATCATGTTTGGAATGGTCATATGAAGGCAAATATTAGTACAGATACTCTGTACTATCTCTTTGCACCCATAACTGTATCTTCTATGCTTAGCACAGTTTCTAAATGTACTTGTCATTCTGTAAAAATTTCCTAGTGAATGTAAATATTTGTAGCCTAGAACAGACTGTGGTTCGATCCCCCAGCATCCCATATAGTTCCCCAAGCCAGGAGCGATTTCTGAGCACATAGCCAGGAGTAACCCCTGAGTGTCACCGGTTGTGGCCCTCCCAAAACAAACAAACAAAAAAACAAAAGATATAATTTAATTCTTTTTAATATTGGTCATTTTTGTAGAGTATATTGATGGCATAAGAATGTTTCAAAACTCTCCCTTAAGGGAAAATATCGGAGCATGGTTAGAAAACCGACTATATTTTTGGCTCTATAAGACGTACCTGACCATAAGAAGCACACAGGTTTTAGATATAAAGAAAACAAAAAATATATTCTAAAGCAGATGGTGACTGAAATATTTAATAAACTATAACAAGATAATATTTTAATCATGTTAAGTGAACAGTAGTCAATGTGACAAGAAGAATCATTATGACAATTATTAACAAACGGAGACAGTTTCTCTTGTAGTTTTCTGGGAACCCCAAGAACTCCTCAGCTCTAGGGGTCATTCGCTCTATAAGATGCACAGACATCCCCCCCCATCTTTTTTGGTGAAAAAGTACATCTTATGGTACGAAAAATATGGTAACTCTTACTTCTCCTACTGCCGTTATTCCTGTCTGGTGGTGAAAGGTAAAATCTCAATGGATCCTAAACTGGGGTTACTTAAGAAAAGAAGAGATCCTTAAGAGTAAATTCATAGTTGGATCATGTTTATCTTACTGGATTTAAATCTGTTGTGTTAAGAATAGAAACATGACAAGACAAGTTCCTTTAACTCTGTTCCTTAAATTTAAAGGAGAAACAGTGCATTTAGAAAATTTAGAGTAATACCTTTTAATAGAACTTTATGTGGTATTGAAGATATTTCCATATCTATATTCTCTATTTATATTTCCTACACACACCAACTCATATGGTTTTGAACACTTGAATATAGTAAATCAATACTAGAAATCAAAAATTTAATTTTCTTTTAAGCCAACTTATATTAATTAAATTTGGTTAATTTTAATTTAAATAGCCACAGATAGCTTTTGACTAAATTAGACTATATTAGATAGGACTAGAGCAGTGTTTTTCAATCTTTTTCTTTTGACTGTTATTCCCAGAAGGAACTTGTTTCCTTCCTGTGACCCCCACTTGTCAAAATTCCATTGTGTGGCTCCTTGAAACATCTGCAGGCCCCAGAGAGAAATTCTGGTTTAGAAAAACAGAACTTTCAGGAGGAGGATATGGATTTTGTAGGAATAAAAGGTGTTTTGTATATGACAGTCTTGCATTGCAAAGAATTCGAGTGATAGATTTGACATGCTTTTATTTATAATGACACTCTCTTTCCAACAAGCATGCGAAATCAAATCTTTCTGCAGAAGAAGTAATATGTGTATGTTTTCCTCAATAGAAAAAAATAAAGAAAGAGCTATTTTATAAGCTTGGCTTCCTCTCATTCTTAGAGTGTACTATCATCTTCTAATTCAATGTAGTAGCTTTCATTTCCCATCAGATAAAAATGATGCCTCAAATCTATTCCAAAAAACACTTTCAGAAAGCTTTGGTGTCTCTACTTTTGTTGTCTTACCTCCTGGGGTCAAAAGTTGTAAGTTTTTAAAAACAAAGCTGCAGCTATGCTTGCTTCTCGAGTTCCAGTCTGTTTTATTACTTTGACACCGAACACTTGCTGCTTTTAGAATGTGTTTTCGATATCAAAGCATTTTAAAAAATAGAATTCACATTTCTAATACTTGTCCAAAAATCACTCAATTGTTAGAATGGTACCTGTTACATTATCTTTTTTTCTGGTAGAAAGTATGTATAAAATAGACAGCCTCTTTCTGCAACTGCCTCTTTCACAAGATTTCAATCCTGTGTAGCAACCATGATAAGCTGCACATGACTGGATCAGGTTGGGTGAATGTGAGCTCAAATGAGCCAGGCTCTGTCCACTTTTGAGAACTGAGAAAACTGACCTCATCACCTCTAGCTCATTTGTTAGTTTGCAGCTGGGAAGCTCTGCTTAGTTGGTGCTCATGTTGGCAAGAGAGTGGACTCCTAAAAGCTAAGATCTCATTAGAATAAATATTCTTAGGCAATAGGTCTCTGACTGGGTCTGAGATCCGAATAACTTTTCACAAGCTCACCAAGGACTCTAAACCATGTGATCCCCCAATTTCTCATTGAGTAACAATGTACTATTGAGTAAATTTGGTTTGCACTTCCTAAAGTTTTGCATGGAGGAGTCATCCTTCATTGCTCTAAAACTTATTCTTCAATTCCACTAATTGTTATATCGTGTTACTAGTCCCTGTTATGGTTAATGAACACATTAATTCAAACTCCTTCCTAGGGCGAAAAGCAACTCAATAAACATTGATGGGTAGCTACTGGCCATGTGTTCACATTACTAATGGAAAATAGTACACGGGCAGGGGTAGCACACACAAAAGCACTCAGGGTAAATAAAATATATTGGTTCAGATTAAATGCAGCCTCTGATACTTAAGTTGGAGAAATCAAGGGAATAACTCTGGACTAAGAATCAGGAGATCAGCATCTGACATCTAACTCTTTCAGATGGCTAATTGACTCTAGTGAAGGGTAACATTTGAGACTGAAATTCATATTCTGTCCTTATTAATTTGGTTTTTGGGACACACCTAGTGATGTTTGGGCATTCCTGGCTCTATACTCAAGAAATACTCTTGGTGCTTTGGGAACCATATTATAGAGTGTCACATGATCTGGGTTGGTCATGTGCAAGGCAAGTGCTCTACCTTGTGAACCATTGCTGTGGTCCCTGAAATTACTTTTTTTAAATATGAAAAATGCTGAGTGGAAGAGCAAGCTCCTTTTTACTTTTCTTTTTCAACACATACATATATTCAATATTATAGATGGTATATGGACTGCTAAGTATTCAGTAACAACCGGAAGATTATGTTGTACTATCAGTTAGGGAAGTGATTACTCTGGGAAAATGAATTGTTTGGAACACAATAGTAATATTGGATTTGTGCTTCAGAGAGAGTAGATATACTTAATTGTTGTTGGTACCAATAGTATAAGGACCTAGAACCAAGTATGAGTGGTACTTACCAAGTTCTTGATAACGATGTTGAAAATTTTCTGTAATTATAACCAGAATCAGGCATACAGTATGTATATAATAAAGAAGAATCTAAGATAAATATGATACCAGATTAGTGAAGGCATTTGAGCCCAGGTAGATTATTTTTCCTTTATGAGATGTGTGCTATCACTAAAGAAGTTGCTATGTTACCACTTTGATTTAACAAAATTTTTACAAATGTTTTTATTTGGCTTTTTCTTCTACTCGATCACATCTCAATACTTCTGAACATTCTAAAATACTACTTTGGATTTCATGTCCAGGTGAGAAATGTCTCTCTCCCCATAATCACTCATGTGTAACATATGAGCTGTGTACTTCAGAATTGTCAAATATTTCCTCATTTTGCAATATTGGGGTTTGACCATAAACTATAACTTTTCAGTTTAATAAAAATCTGATTATTACTTTTATGTAGTAAAATAAAGTTGAAAAACAAGAAATATGCATTTGTTTAGAAATACGAAGAGATTTTTTTTTAAAGTGACTTTTTTTTTAATTTTAACACCTTGATTACATACATAATTGTGTTTGGGTTTCAGTCATGTATAGAACACCACCCATCACCAGTGCAACGTTCCCATCACCATTGTCCCAAAACTCCCTCCTCCCCAACAACCCCCCGCCTGTACTCTGGACAGGCTCTCCATTTCCCTCATAGGTTCTCATTTTTAGGACAGTTCAAAATGCAGTTATT
>PVKC010018366.1:0-12923 GCA_004027635.1 Crocidura indochinensis
CGATCCAAAGGCCTCTGTTATATTTTTTACCATTACCTTCCCTTTGTTATCCTAATTGTTGCAATGTCCCAGGGTTCATATACTTAATTGTGATACTCACTTACTTTTGGCTGCATTACACATTACAACATCCACAGTGTTCTTTGGACAGTTTGTAACCGTGTGGTATGGTACTGGGTATCTCATGCATAGGTACTCTACCACCGAACCGTACTGTCAGGCTCACTATCTTATCTTGAAATATTTTTAACAAAATGATGAATTGAGAAAGAATTCTGCATTTGTTATCTTCCTAAGTGAATATAAGCATCTAGTTTTTCCTTATTTTTATATTATATTTATATAATAAATTTATATAATATAATATATTTATATTTTACTTGGGTATATATCTCTTTGGCCACACAATTAAAGATGTCTACAAGTAAGTTAGCTGTTTTTTTCCTTAATGAGAGATGACAATTAAAAATTTGTACCTAATTATCTTAACTGTATCAGCATAATTGCATAAAGAAGTCAGTACTACAGTCTCTAAATCATGATTACAAAAAATTTGCAGTGTGATATTTCATTTCTTATGGGATAAACTTTCCTTTTTTCTGGTCAAAAAAGATGATTTTATTTTATTTATTTTTTAAGTTTTTATTTTGACCAAAGTGGATTACTAATCTTTCACAGTACATTTTTTAGGTACATAGTGATATTGAATCAGGGCCACTCCCACCACCAATGTTGTCCTCTCTCAACCCTTGTTCCCAGCATGCATCCCACATCCCCCTCCTTTACCACCCAGGTTGCTAGTTTAAGTGGTCCCCTCTGTGTCTAGTATGTCTGATCATTTTTTTTTAATTTCTACTTAATGTTCATATAACTGTCTGGTCTTGGTACCCTAAATTATTTCTTATTCAATTTGTGAGGCGAAATAAGATGGTTCAAATTATGTGGTTCTGTTTGAAGAAAAAATAAAATAAAATGGGGCAAAAATCAAACAAGCAAAATATGGGAAGAGTCCTTCTAGAGACTATAAACATCAGTTTAAGTGGAGAAAGGGAAAAATGGAGAAACCTAACAACAATACTAAAACTTCTCTTTAAAAAAATCAAACAAAATACTAGAAAAGCACCACAGCAATACTAACCACACATAACCACTGTCCTGAAATAAAAAACAAAACAAAACAAAACAAAGCACACACAAAAAAGAAAACCCACAGGGAAAAAAACAAGCAATAAACAACAACAATAGGGAAACAAAAAATGTTTATTTGTGCTTCTCTCTCTCTTTTTTTTTCTTGCGTAGGCACAGTAAATATTGGTGAAATTAGAAAGGGTGTTCCCTAGGCCTAAGATATACAGGATTTCTCCGCCCTTGAAGTACACTGTCATGGGAATAACCACAGGCTCCATGCATGTTCTTTTACTCTCCCCCTTGGTCCTTTGGTGGTAACTGGAAACTTTCCACTCCATCGTCGATGATAAAATCCTGCTTTCTGTCAGATGTAGCAATGAACTAGTAAAAAGTTTGTGGTTCCCCAGTTCCCCTTCCTCTGGTGTATAGCAACTGGAAATTGCCAAGGTCTGGTCTTTGCTGTCAGATGACAGCACTGCAGGGCTGATGTAGAAGTAAAAAGAACTCAGTTTCCTTGGCACTGCTTTTGACAGAAAGTCTTTTCTTAAAAAGCCATTGTATGCCAGAAAATATATGAAGAATGTAGTATAACTGGTTGTTAAAATACTCATAGAGCCATAATAACCACCATAAGTACTAATCTACTCTGCTTTCTTATGACTGAAGAACTTAAACCATAATAATTATTTGCTTATCCCTTTGTGAAATAAAAAAATTAGGCCCATTATCAGGTGTGCTCAGGGATTACTCCTGGCTCTACACTCAGGAAACACTCCTGGCAGTGCTTAGGGTATGCCAGGATTGAACTTTCAATAGCTGCTACTAGATGTACTATCTGTCTTGCCCCCAATTGTAGGGGGTCTTATTGGGGGGACTCATCCATTGGTTATTAGGGCTTACTCCTAACTTTACACTGAATGGTCACTTAGGGGGACCATCTGGGAAATTGGCTATGTGGAAGACCCACTGTACCATTTCTCCAGTCCTATGCTTAACCCTTTGGAAGGACTATGTAGTTGCTCTTACTGTCCATGGCCTATACCCATTACTGGTGAATTTTAAAGTAGTTGCAAATCAACTGTATGACCAGTTTCATTTTTCTCTGCTTTTTCACTGGCCTGGTGTTTATTTTTTCTCTTCTAGGACTCATTGTTGGGGTGATCCTAAGGTATGGAACCCCTGCCACCAGTGGCCATGACAAGTCACTCAGCTGCACTCAGGAAGACAGGGCATTCAGCACCTTGTTAGTAAATGTCAGTGGGAAATTCTTTGAGTATACCTTGAAAGGAGAAATCAGCCCTGGCAAGATCAACAATGTAGAGAAAAATGACATGCTGAGGAAGGTGAGCTGGGCTTAATTGTCATATTGACCTTGTTGGTGATTTTCTGATTCTATCTTGATCCTGTGGAGGGAAATAGTTTCAAATTCCTATAACATCAAAAGCTTGTCAAAAGCTTCCGAAAGAAGAATCCAGTTTTGAAATTGAGCCTTTCAACATTATTTGTATCTGTTACTGATGTGGTTACCAATTATGCAGTGAGTTTATACATTCTTACTCAGCTCATCTCACTTTCCAACCCTTATAGATAGCTTCCCTACTATGACTCTGGTTATGGCTTAGAAATATTGTTATTCTTTTCTTAAAATAATACAGATTTTCATTTTCAGATAATTTATTCAGTGTTTAAACATATAATACTCCATTCTGCTATGATCAATAAATATTGAGTTGAGATCCCGATTTCATTATTTATGGCCAAAGACTTAGTGAATCTTTCAAGAGAGAATTCCTGCTAACTTAGAACTTAAGTCCAAATACTTTCTAATTTGTTATAGCAGGTTGATTTTCCATCTCCTTCTAAGGTGATACTCAGGATTAGCAATAGATCTGCATTTGTCCACCTATAATCCTTATAGAGCCAGGTTTATTGACAAGTTTTGGAGATTCCATTTTAGCATACTGCAAGCCTTTCACTCAAGTAGAGTGTAGATGGTGCTCCAAAATTTAAAAGGTCATTGTTCTGTGACTCTTCCCTAGTCCTTAAAAAGTTGTCAGCCAGCATTAAAATGACCACCCATTTTGTCCCTAATGGCAAGCCTAGTGAATTCTTTACTCTTCTTTCTTCATAAGAATGCATTGGGACTTTCATAAATATTTATGAAATTAGCTGCAACTGAGAAGTGCAGATGCCTTTTCTACATTGCTGCAGCACTATTCACAATAGCCAGAATATGGAAATACCCAAGTGTCTGAGAATAGATGATTGTATAAAGAAACTGATACATCCACATTATGCAGTGCTCCGCAGCTGTTAGTAACAATGAAGTCATGAAATTTGCTTATACTGAACAAAATGAGTGAGAAGACTAGTGATATACACAGAATAATCACAGTCATTGGTAGGTATAAAATATAATATGGTAATAGCATCCAAAGATAATATGATGAGGGCCAGGAAGAGAAGTCCATAGTAGGAAGCTTGGCACAAATAATTAGGTAGTGCAGTTAGGACAGAGAAGATACCAATATGAAAATCAGAATTGGTGTGCTTGCTTTGGCAGCACATATACTAAAATTGGAATGATACAGAGAATATTACCATGGTCCCATGCACAAGGATGACATGTAAATTCGTGAAGCGTTCCATAAAAAAAGAAAACAAAAAAGAAAATGAGAGTTGGAAAGGATCACTTTGGACAAGAACTGGGTGCTGAAAGGAGATAAAGTGATATGCATGATACCCCTTAAATAACAATATTGCAAAAGCATAGTGTCTGAAAGAGAAGAAAAATGTCAGCCATAGAGGCAGATGGGGAGGTCAGGGGAGTGGGAGGGAAATGGAGACATTGTGGCAGCAAATGTGCATTGGTAAAAGGCATTGTATAGTATATGACTAAAATTCAATCATGAACAACTTTATAACTATGTATGTACTTGTAGTTCAATTAAAGAGTTTCTTTATGAAAATTGCAGCTGAGGAATATTTCCAATGTAAATACCATGCTAAGGCTCTATTAATGGCTGCTTTAGCTCTTCATACTCAAGAAGATAGGGGTCAAAAGGGAATGAGATCTTAGCTTATCTCCATCCTGAAGATGAAGCTGACTTTTTCTTCTGTTTAGAAAATCATTTGTTCAAATCCCTTCTATTTAAAACTGGACCACATAAAGCAGAGGCAGGAGAACAAAAAAGACTGAGATCATTGTTTATTTTGAGGAGAATTAAGTGTTGATGCAATGTGGTTGAGTATTGGTGTGGGGATTAGGAGATACTTGTGCTACATTTCATTTACTCTTAGTATCCTCATACTAGACAGATATTGTTCTATGCCCCTTCTTATTCTGATATTTTCTGTTTTGTAGAAACTCACATTCTACATAATAAATAATATAAGAATAAAACATAACATGAGAGAGACACTATACTATTAAGTAGAATGATTGAACTTTCCTGTTTTGAAAAGGAAGCACTAACTTTTAATAATTGAAACAAATACTCATAAACAATTCACAAAAGCCAATTAATCCCACATATTTTAATATGATTTGAGGATTCATAAATTAGTTTGCTTATGGTTAGAAGATTTATAGCTTACTTCTTTTCTTGATTTAATAAATCTTACTCTGATACTATCTAATAATGATTGATATTTTACAGTAATTTTTCTGTATCAAATTTGCAGGTAATTTCAGTTTACTTACAGCTGATGTTAGATTGATGTTCAGGTAGTAGTCCTTAGCATTATTTGTAGGCTCTGGGTCTAGGTCACATAATGTATGCCAAAAGAGATTTAAATTCAAAAATAAGTTTATATGGATTCTGTGACATGATCCAGGAAATCATTAACCATGATTGCATTTTTATATAGAGCTTGAGTCTTAAGTTTAAGTAAAACCAAGATGCATTCATTTCTGTTTTAAAAGAAGTTTTCACCATATTCTTAAAATTGATCTGAAAGACTGTATCTCAATATGTATTAGACAACACACCAAGGATAATAGTTGAAGTGCTGTGAATGGAAAATGCAAGTTCACAGAAGAACTGTGCCTCTTCTCCTGTAATGAATCTGTAATTTTTCACATTCTTTCTGACATTTGCTTTAAATATTCAAACTTTAGTTAGTGGATGAAATATTGAGTAAATACTATAGCATCAATTGCTGTTGCACTAAGACTTCTTTTTCCCCCTTTGGGAACTTTCAGGTAACATTTGATCCAGAAGTATTTTTCAACATTCTATTGCCTCCAATTATTTTCCATGCTGGATACAGTTTAAAGAAGGTAAGATATTTTTGCGAATATTTATTTTTTAATTTTAGTTTAGATAATGTGGTTTACCATATTGTTAATTATATGTTTCTTGCATATGTTTCTTGTACTTTCAGCACTACACCCTCCACTATAATGTCTTCTTCCCTCTACTATCATTCCAGTGTCATTTCTCACCCTCATAGTCCACTACTGTCAGTTTCCTATTGAAAACCAATTCTCAATTTCTGTTGCATTTGAATATTTGTTATTTGCTTAATGTGATTTGCCTAATATCCTAGAATGGCATATGAGAGAGATCATTTTATGTTTGTCCCTCTCCTTCTGACCAACACCACTCAGTATCAAACTCTCCAGATCCATCTATGTGGCAACAAAAAGCATGACTTTATATTTTCTTTTAGCTGAGTAGTAGTCCATCTGATAGTTTCTTTATTCAGTATTCTAGTCTTACACACTTGGATTGTTTCCAGATTTTGACCACTGTTGGTATCAATGACAATAGATATGCAAATGACCCTTTAAATATATTTTTGTGCCCTTGTGATAGATGTCAGAAATATTGCTGGATCATATAGAAACTCAATTACTTTTTTTTATTTTTGAGAAGTGTCCATATTGTTTTTCTAAGACTATATGAAACAGTTGACATTTCAATCAGCAGTGAATGAGTATCCCTTTTTTCTACATCCCTGTCAACACTACTTGTTTTTGTTCTTAGTGATGAATGCCAGTTTCACTAGTGAGAAATAATATATCATTGCTGTTTTGATTTGCATTTTCCTAATGATAAGAGATATAGAATATGTTTTGGCCATCTGTTTGTCTTTAAAAATATTTCTGTTTATACCCTCATTTTTGATGGGGTTGACTTTTTATTCCTTGTAAAGTTCTCCTAGCCTGTGGAGAGTCTTTTTATTCTGGTCATTTCTTTTGTGGTGCAGAACTTCTTAATTTGATATATTTCAATTTATTTATTTGTACTTTTTCTTGCTTGACCAAGGGTATCGAATCATTAAAGATACCTATAGATTAAGTGTTCTGAAATGTTTTATCTACCCATGTTTTTCTCAATATAATTTATGGATGCAGGTCTAAGGTTAAGATACTAATCCATTTTGATTTGGGGTGACAACAGGTAGTGTTCAAGGGTTATTCTCAGATATGCATTCAAAAATTACTTCTAGTGGTTCTTAGGTGACCACATAGGGTGCTGCGGATTGAACCTCATTTGGTTCCATGGAAGACAAGAGATCTATATGCTGTACTATCTGTCCTACCCTATTTGATTTGACTTTTGTTCATGATGTAAGAAAGGGAGCTAATTTCATTTATTTTTGCATGGACAGATTACATTCCATTTGTTGAACAGGCTTTTCTTATGCAACATCTTACCCATTTATCATTTTTATCCTTTTATCATATACATGAATAATATAAAATATTATTTTTATATATTTTTTCTTTTTTTCACATATTTTAAATTTATTTAAGCACCATGATTACAAGTATGATTGTAATTGGGTTTCAGTCATAAACAGAACATCCCTTTCACCAGTGCAACATTCCCACCACCAATGCCCCCCCTCCTTCAGCAACCCCTGACTATTCGAGACAAGCATCCTACTTCTCTCTCATTAAGATTGTTATAATAGTTGTTAGTGTAGTTATTTCACTAATTGCTCTCACCATTCTTTGTGATGAGCTTCATGTTGTGAGACAGTCCTTCCAACCCTCATCTCTATTGTCTCTGGGCATTATTAAAATAATGTCCTTAATTTTTTTAAAATCTATAGATGAGTGAAACTATTCTGTGCTCTCTCCATCTGACTTATTTTCCTCAGCTTAATAGATCCCATATAAATCCACATATAGAAAAATTTCATGACTTCATCTCTCCTGATAGCTACATAACATTCCACTGTGTATATGTACCACCGTTTCCTTAGCCATTTCATCTATTGAAGGGAATCTTGGTTGTTTCTAGAGTCTGGTTATTGTAAAAAACACTGCAATAAATATAGGTGTGAAGAAGACATTATTGTTTTTGCATTTTTGTGTTCCTAGGATATATCCCTAGGAGTGGCATAACTAGATAATATGGGAGGTCAACTTCCAGCTTTTTGATGAATCTACATATTCTTTTCCATAAAGGCTAGACTAGGTGGCATTCTCATCAGCAGTGAATGAGAGTTCCTTTCTATTTACATCCCCACCAGCACTAATTATTCTTGTTATTTGTGATGTGTGCCAGTCTCTGTGGTGTAAGATGGAACCTCATCATTGCTTTGATTTGTGTCTCCCTGATGATTAGTGATGTGGAGCATTTTTTCATGTGCCTTTCGGCCATTTGTAATTCTTTGAGGAAGTGTCTGTTCATTTTTTCTCCCCATTTTTATGGGGTTAGATTTTCTTTTCTTCTTAGATTCTGTTAGTACCTTGTATATTTTTGATATTAGCCCCGTATCTGATGGGTATTGGGTGAATAGTTTCTTCCTAGAGAGAAAAGTGGGTGGCTTTGTATCCAAGGAACTATTTCCTTTGAGGTGCAGAAGCTTCTCAGCTTAATATAGTTTCATCTGTTTATCTCTGCTCCCATTTGTTTGGAGAGTGCTGTTTCCTTTTTGAAGAGGCCTTTAGTCTCAATGTCATGGAGTGTTTTACCTATGCATTTTTTTGGGGGGTGGTCACACCTGACAGTGCTCAGGGGTTACTCCTGGCTCTATACTCAGAAATCACTCCTGGGTCAGGGGACCATATGGGATGCCGGAATTCGAACCACCGACCTTCTGCTTGCAAGGCAAAATACTTACCTCCATGCTATCTCTCCGGCCCCTACCTATGTTTTTTTCTATGTACATTATGGTTTTGAGTCTGATATCAAGGCCTTTAATTAATTTGGATTTGACCTTTGTGCCTGATATTAGATGAGGGTCTGAGTATGCTCTTTTGCAAGTGAATAACCAGTTGTGCCCATACCACTAGTTGAAAAAGTTTTCCTTCTACATTTTGGATTTCTTGACCCTTTTTCAAAGAATAGTTGATTGTATGTCTGGGGAAGATTCTCTGAATACTCAAATCTATTCCCTGATCTAAGGATCTGTCTTTATTCCAATATCATGCGATTTTAATATTACTGCTTTGTAATACAATTTAAAATCGGGGAAAGTAATGCCTCCCTTATTCCTTTTCTCAAGGACTGCGTTAGCTATTCTTGGATGTTTATTGTTCCAAATGAATTTCAGGAGTGTTTAATCCACTTCTTTGAAGAATGTCATGGATAACTTTAGAGGGATTGCAATAAATATTTACAATGCTTTGGAGAGTATTGACATTTTAATTATACTAATCCTGTCAATCCATGAGCAGTGTATGTATCTCCATTTACTCGTGTCCTCTCTTTTTTCTTAAAGCAGGCTTTTGTAGTTTTCTTTGTATAGGTCCTTCACCTCTTTAGTTAAGTTGACTCCAAGATATTTGAGTTTGTGTGGCACTAAAGTAAAGAGGATTGCTTTTTTAATGTCCATTTCTTCTCTATCATTATTGGTGTATCAAAAGGTCATTGATTTTTGCGTGTTAATTTTGCAGCAGGCCACTTTGCTATATGAATCTATTGTTTCTAGAAAATTTTTGGCAGAGTCTTTAGGGCAGGGGTCTCAAACTCAATTTACCTGGGGGCTGCAGCAGGCAAAGTCGGGGTGATCCTTGAGTGCAAAGTCAGCAGTAAGCCTTGAACATTGGGGTGTGTGACCCAAAAAACTAAAACAAAACAAAAAAAGATTCCTCTAGGGCAGGGCCACAAAATGTTGTATGGAGGGCTGTTTGTGGCCCGCGGGCCATGAGTTTGAGACCCCTGCTTTAGGGTTTTCTTTTTTAAGTAATTTTTATTGTGACCAAAGTGAATTATGAATCTTTCACAGTAATATATAAGGTACATAGTGACAATGAATTAGGGCCATTACCACCACCATTATTGTCCTCCCCTCCACCCCTGTTCCCAGTATGCATCCCATATCTCCTTCAGTTGTCCCCAGGACTGCTAGTGTAACTGTTTCCTTCTGTGTATAGCTTGTTGTAGATTGAGTTTCAATTCTGTTGTCATTGAATTTGGGTTTGTATTTTAAGTCTGATCATCTTTTATTTACACTCAATGTTCATATGACTGTTTGGTCCTGGTTCCATCCATTCCCCTCCCCCCCTAAATTCATGAGGCAGAACAAGATGATTCAAGTTGTGTGGTTCTATTTGAAAAATAAAACTGGGAGTATTCTGTCTATTGGTTATAAATATCAATTTAAAAGAGAAAAGGGAAAAATGAGAAAAAGGTAACAAAAAAAAACAAACAAAATTAAAAAACAGTGACTACAAAAATAAAACACCCTGCAACAAAAAGAACCACCAAATAATAATCACAAGAATGAAAAGAAAAAAGGAAAAGGGAAAAAATAGAAAAAAAGAAGAAAAAAATAAACAAAAGAAAAAAGACACAGGAACAGGGCTGATGTGGCAAGGTTTTATGCTTCCTTTTTTGCATAGGCACAGCAAGTATTGGGGGAAATTAGAAAGGGACTTCCTTGTGCCAAAAAGATACAGATTTTCTAGACCTTTGAAGCATACTGCCATGGAAACAACTATGGGCTACATAAGCGCTCTTTATGGTTTTCTAAATATAGTATCATGTCATCAGCAATCAGCAAGAGCTTGACTTCTTCATTTTCTATCTGGATGACCTTGATATATTTTTCTTGCCTAATCGCTAGGGCAAGTAATTTCAGTACTATTTTGAATAGGAGTGGTGAGGGAGAGCAGCCTCTTTTGTACCATATTTCAGAGGAAAGGCTTTTAGTTTATCTCCATTTAGAATAATTTTTGTCATTGGCTTGTGGGAGATGGCCTTGACTATATTGAGATATATTCCTTTCATTCCCATCCTGATGAATGTATTTTTTAAAATCAAGAATGGGTGTTGGTTGGGGCAGGAACAGTGGCACAGGCTGTAAGGCATCTGCCTTGCATGTGCTAGGCTAGGATGGACCGTGGTTCGATCCCCTGGCATCCCATATGGTCCCCCAAGCCAGGAGCTATTTCTGAGTGCATATCTAGGTGTAACCACTGAGTGTCCCTGGGTGCGGCTGAAAAAAAAAACAAACAAAAAAGAAACAGGTGTTGGACCTTACTGAATAATTTCTCTATATCTATTGAAATGATTATATGAGCCACTCAGCCTAAAGTCTAAGAAAGATGGAGTGAGTAAAAGCTGGCTATCAGGGATGCAAGGCAGAGAAGTGTTACTTTTGTCTGTGAAAGGGTCAGCCCTGCTGTGAAATTGGCAACTGGGAGAAGATGAGGGGACCTGTTGGCTTTGTGTGTTTCTCTTCTCTGGTCTCCTGAAGATCTCCTGAGAGGGCCAGGAAGGGTCCATAAAACTGTCTCCTAGAGGCCCCTGAAGAGCACAGCTGCTCTGCTTTGCTTCACAGCCACTTCTCTTTCTAACTAATAAACCCCACCACAAGATGCAGAAAAAATCACACTACAAGTGTGACAATGCGGAAACCTCGCAAGCAAACACCGTGTATAGAGAATGAAGATGATAGCTCTGATGACCCAAAAAACATCAACCATCTGATTAACTTCTCAGATAACACTCTGAAATTAGATGTGAACTATAAAGGGACACAGAAGAAAAACTTTAACAACTGGAAATTAAACAACCTACTGTTGCACAGCCAGTGAGTCCGAGATGAAATCACAGAGGAAATCAAAACTTTCCTGGAAACAAATGCCAATGAAGACAAAAACTATCCGAATCTTTGGGACACAGCAAAGGAGGTACTGAGAGTAAAATTTATAGCTTTACAACACACATCAGGAAGGAAAAGGGGCATACCTGAACAGCTTAATGACACAGCTTATAAAATTAGAAAATGATCAACAAAGGAACCAAAAATAGGGAGACAGAAATAACAAAGTTTAGAGCAGAAATCAATGAAGTAGAAACCGAAAAACAATCTAATATAAAAACGAAAGTAGAAGTTGGTCTTTTGAAAAATAAACTAGCTTGATAGACCATTAGCAAACTCACAAAGAAAGGGAAAGAGAGTTCCTGGACCATGCTGAGCAGGGCTCGTGGCTGGTTGGCCTCCGCTCTGTGGCAGGTACAAATGCTGGTAGCCGGCAGGTGCCTGCACAGCAACCAGCGTCGACTGCAGCCAGACAGGAGCCAGCAAGCTCGGGCCCCACACCCGCGACTTTGACCCTGGGCTGCTGGTGCTCCTTGTGTGCCTGCTGTCCAAAAAGTCACTCAGATATGAAGCATCGACCAATGAGTTGATTAATGAGGAGCTGGGAATAGCCTACCTGATCATTGATGGAATCCCAAATATACCACAGGCTGCCAGGAGCACACATCAGAGTGAGAAGCAAGAAGACCCAGAACATCACTAGCTCAGCACCATCTCTTGGTTTAAACTGTAGCGGGACTGCACCATCATCTTCCATCTGTCAGAATCATAAGAGCCACGTGGGCAGCATGTTCCTGTCTCTTCCTACTCTCTCAGTCCTCATCCCCCTGGTGTCCTTAGCAGGATTGCTCTACTCTGTCTCTGTGGAGGAGAACTTCCCACAGGTCTGCACCAGTACCAGCAGCCTCTGCTTTTACAGCCTGCTCTTACCCATCACTGTTCCCATGTATGTCTTCTTCCACCTCTGGACCTGGATGGGTATCAAATTCTTCAGGCACAACTGATACCACAGGAGCCCTGGTGGCATATTTATTAATAGAAGGTTTAAAGGGTGAATCTCTCAGTGAAAATACTGGAAAGACACTAGGCATTGCTTCTATGAGTAGCTCAAAGCCATGGTGCATACTTAGCAAAAGCTTATTCTGCTGTTCTGCCCTTAAAAGGCAGTAATTTGTAACAGGTATATCAAAAATAAATAAATAAATAAAAACAGTAGAGAATTACTAGATCCTGCCATTGTCTGATGACTTTCTTATGTCATTCATCTGAAAGTTTATGATTTGAAATATTGCTCAGCCACATTTACCGTTTTGTTCAACTCTCATTTTAGAATGACTAAAATAATTCCGAAGGAGCTATGCTGTGGCTATTAAAATTTTTTTCGTTTAGAGGCCAGAGTGATAGCACAGTGGTAGGGTGTTTGCCTTGCACATGGCAGATCCAGGACGGACTTGCATCTCATATGGTGCCCCTAGCCAGCAGAGATTTCTGAGCACATAGCCAGGAGTAACCCCTGAGCATCACCAGGTGTGGAAAAAACAACCAACAAATTATGTTTGAATCTTTCAGAACAATAAAATGCAAAGTTTATAGACTAATAAAAATTCTGAGTATGAAATTGACTTCATTTTATTGGCATGAAATGTTGATATTTTTCATTAAAATGGTTTGCATTTCAAAAAAGGAAAGGGAAAGAGAAACTTGATATTAGTAATGAAAAGGGGGAGATCATGACAGATATTGCAGAGTTTCAAAGGGTAATCAGAGACTACTTTTAGAAACTC
>PVKC010018367.1:0-19682 GCA_004027635.1 Crocidura indochinensis
AAATGGACTTTTCAATATTTGAGATCCCAACACTTTCTTGAGAGCAGCTTTCACATCCTTGTTCCTCAGACTATAGATCAGGGGGTTCAGCATGGGGATCACTACTGTATAGAACACTGTGGCCACTTTGTCGGTGTCTGCAGATGTGCCAGAACTGGGTCTACAATAGATGAACAGGATAGTTCCCTGGAACACAACAATGGCTGTGAGGTGAGAAGCACAAGTGGAAAAAGCTTTGCGTCTTCCCTCTGCAGAACGCATTCTCAGGATGGTGACAAGAATAAACAAATAGGAGGTGAATATGATGACAATGGTGACAATCTCATTGAATGTGGCCACAATGTACACCACAAGGACATTCAGACTGATGTCAGAACAAGCAATAGAAAAGATTGGAGGCAAATCACAGAAGAAGTGATTAATCACATTTGATCTGTAGGTTGGAATTTTAAGAGCTAAACACAGGTGGATCAGAGAACACACCGTCCCACAGAGGTAACATCCAGAAACCAGCAGCATCCGGAGATTCTCTGACATGTTGACTGTGTACAGCAATGGACTGCAGATAGCCAAGAAGCGATCATAAGCCATCACAGCCAACAGGAAAACCTCTGTGATTGCAAACATGCAAAAGAAGTAGAATTGCACCATGCATCCCAGGAAGGAGATGACTTTCTCCTGTTTTAAGATATTAGGTAGCATCCTTGGCACAATGATGGAGGAGTAGCAAAAATCCACAAAGGACAAATGACTGAGAAAAAAGTACATGGGGGTGTGGAGTTGTGAGCTGACTTGTATCAATGCAATCATGCCCAGGTTTCCCAAAATGGTGACTCCATATATCAGAAGGAATAAAAGGGAGAGGAAAACTCTCAGCTCTGGGGCATCTGTTAAGCCCACAAGAATGAATTCTGTTATGACAGTACAGTTCTCCTGCTTCATTTCCATCTTACCTTTGTCAGGTTTGGGAAATAAGACAGCAAATTTTCAGCTTATTCTGAAAAGTGAATAAAAAAACAAATGATGTGTGTGATCACACATTGTGGTCACCTTACAATTTTACAACTTGGAAATCAAACTTTACTTTTGCTATTTATTAACTGTATCTTCAATACATGGCAAAGATTCAATGACAAAGCAATTTTAATTAACAGATATTTAGTTAGCCTTAATAGATTTATGAGTCTTATATACTGGTGTTTTAAGCTTATGAGTTAATATTTGTGTATTAATAAATTCAATATATTGCTATCACATACTTTAGTTTTCTAAGAGAAACATATTCCTGTCATTTAATTAATGGGTAATTTATTTTTTTAAATTGGGAATCCTATTTTTTCCTTTGTAATAAACATTTATTTTGCAGTTTATAAGTAGCATAAATTTTAATAGAAGAGGTTATATTGTATAATTCACTTTTAAGAAGTAGCCACTAAATTATTTCAGATTGTACCTCAAACAATTCTCTATATTTGAAACCATGACCATGGTTATATTATGTAAGTTCTGACAGTCATTATATTGTTTGGATTTGTGAATTTATTTATTTATTTAAATCATGCATTTAAAGAAAATATATCACATTGTTGACATAAATGACCAAAATATATTTGTTTCAGGATGTCAGAAAGCAATAGTCATTATAATTTAATGTTTTACATTTACAGTATAATGTTAGTGCATAGTGTCTAAATATTAATATTTAAATTAGACATGACTTATGCATATATTATCTGTGATAATATGGACTCTATGGATAATATGAGACTTTATTAAGTCTATAAAATATTTAGTAACAATATTGTCAAATATTAAAAATACTATCATTATCAATAGTAAATATATTTTATTACATAATCATTATATGTTCAATAAAATGTTATGGATTAGTTGAATTTTGCGCAATATTTCATCATCATCTTTTTACCAGTATTCATTTCCCAATACCAGTTTTCATAGTTACCCCCTCATTCAACTCCTCTCCCTCCAAACCCCATTTTGCCACCTAGCAGACACATTTTCTCTCTCTGTCACTTTCTCTCATCTTTGTTTCTTTTTTCTTTACTTTTAGGCACTGCTATTTGATTTTTACTTTCCTTCAGTACCATCATTGTCTAGTGTTTTCAATAATATTTATAATCATAGTATCAGGGGCTGAGGAATTGTCCCAAACAACTAAGGCATATATTACCATTCTCAGTAGCACAATTATATCTTCAATATTTGAGTGAACTCTTTGATATATTAATGACCTACCATTAATGTAAAAGGACCAAGACAGAGAAAAATCAAAGATAGAATCAAAAATTGTGAAAAATATAACAATTAATATAACAACTATTAAAAACATGTTACATCAGATATAAGTTAGAACTTCATCCTATGTGAATTCTTATGTGTATTCTTATTTATGTTTGATATTTTTAATGAATACTTGAAACTACACTTAGTGAATATATAAAGATAATGAATTTGTTCTTATAGTTAATCTAACTGCGATACATATTTTTCACTTTTATTTGCCTACCATCCTAGAAAAATAAATTTCATCTGCATTATAAAACCAAATTTTATATTATTTATTTTTTATATTATTTCTAATCCTTGCTGTGATGTTTATTCTATACACTACATAAATCTGATATAAAATATATTATTATCATTAATAAAACATAAAATGGGATTGAGAAATTTTCTCTTTGAACATCTTTGTAGACATATACATTCATAATACAAGAAATAGTCAAATCATGTCAGACTGGAAATTTTTGCCCTTATTTTCTCAATATCATAAAGGATTTTAAAGAAATGCAAAACTCTGACATTCCTGGTCAAATTTTTTTATATGACTGCATATGCTTTTCTATTTCAGAGTTATAAAAATCTTCTAAAAATGTTTTCTAATATAGCCAAAGGATATTACAAGCTAGTTTATAGTGCAATTAAAATATCAAAGACAACTTTTATTTACTTATGAGAGATAACTCAGTTTTACTAATTTATGCATCCAAATATATATCAGACAGAATTATAGTGATAATTAAGAAATTTCTCACTGCCATGCATAAAGGTTTGAAGATAAAGGTAGACATGGAAAGAGAAGGAGAAGGAGAAACAGTGATAGAATCATTTTCAGGACTGTTGTATATAAACATTAATTTGAGTGCATTTTTATAGAGGGCATTTTAATAGAAAGAAACATTTGAATAGTAATGCACAGGAACAAAGATTCTGTCTTAAACATTCTCTAATTATAAGATATTTTAGTTAGACTTATCTTAAATATATATAAGATAAGCATATCTTAAATATATATGTATATATATCATTTTTCTATGAAAGTATTTTCATTTCCATGCACAAGTAATCTAGGCACATTCTAAGAACAAACCTGAGCAGCAGATAGTTTAGTTCGGGGCCTGTAGATGTTTAGAATCATGTAGTATATACCTATAGGTTTAGAATGGAATTTTAGCTCTGGGAATTTGATTTCTTCAAGTTTCAAATCAATTCTTAACCTCATTGATGTCTTGGAGTTGAAACACTTAATCTCTGACACTTATATAAAGCTTTGCTAATTACACTGCTGTTTAAAAAATTCAACTGATTATATATGTGAAATCAGAAATAGTAATTAATCTTTCTTCAATGCCATCAGGGAATACTTTAATGCCCTGAGGTAAACACTTATAATCATCTATGTTCAACACAAAATTTCATCAGGCATTCATTATTACTTAGTGTTTTCATGAATTTCGGTCATAGGTCATACTATACTTGGGGACATTATTATTTCTATTAATCTTTTTTCTAATTACATTATAAAATCGCTAAATTCTTGCAGAACACATAATGAGTGCCATATAAGAATTCCATCAAAGCTGTAAAAGAAAATTAAACTATTGGCCCATATAATTTTAATACTTGATATTTTATGAGAAGTTTATATGTTTAGAATTCAATTCAATTATTTTGGGGATTTTTTTGTTTGTTTTTGTTTTAGAGCCACACCCTGTGACTCTCAGGGGTTACTCCTGGCTATGCACTCAGAAATCGCTCCTCATTTGGGATACCATATGAGACGCTAGGGGATGCAATGCAGTCTGTCCCAGATTACATGTGCAAGGCAAATGCCCTATCACTTGCACCGCTACTCAGGCCCCTAGAATTCATTTCAAATATTATGCAAATGTTCTATGTCAGCAATGAACAATGAGCATATGTTTTCATATATCTTTTCAAATTAATGTTGCTCTGCTTTGAAGATAAATGCTTATATTTGCTGTTTTAATATATTCTACAACTTATTGTAGGTCTATTCCTATTTTTTGGATAGATCAGCATGTGGCTTTCCATAGACATCACCCCAGGTGGCATTCCCACTAAAAGTAGATGATTATTTCTAGTCACAACCCCAATAACACTGGCATTTTTCATATGTACCATTGTCAGACGCATGAGATGCTAATTCTTTTTTTTGTTTGTTTGTTTTTTGGGGTCACACCCGGCAGTGCTCAGGGGTTACTCCTGGCTCCATGCTCAGAAATTGCTCCTGGCAGGCACGGGGGACCATATGGGGCACCGGGATTCGAAGCGATGACCTTTTGCATGAAAGGCAAACGCCTTACCTCCATGCTATCTCCCAGTCCCCGAGATGCTAATTCTTAAATGGAGTTCTATGGGTCAAGAAGCTGTGGTAAAAATTACCCAATAGAATATTATGCATATATAACAAAGAACAAAGTCAGGGAATTTTCCACAATATGGATGGAATCAGAAGATATCATGCTGAATAAAATCAGAGGGAAGGAGAAGGTTATATATAGTATTCTTTGTCTCATATGTGGAACTTAAAGATGCACTGTATCAATGTAGATATGAAGGGCCAAGCTCAACATTAAGGGAAAACTGATGATTCCACTTTTTATAATTTTTCTTTACCCTACTTTATATTCCCATGGGAAAATTAACATATCCAATGGGGAAATTAACATATCGGGAATAATTCTAGACTGAATTTTACCCTAATATGCATTCAGTACTTAAAATAATCAAATAAAATGATCCTGACTGTCATTGTAAGGAGGAGGAGAGGAGGAGAGGAGGAGAGGAGGAGCAATAGAAATAGTCATAAATCTTGCCTGCCTTAAGGAGTAAAGTTTATACTGGAGGAAATAGGATCTAAAGTTACCTCAGTGTTTTGACAATATCTGAAAGTGATGTAAATGATGAATTCCTTTAGTGAGAATGATATCGCTCATATTTACTCCATAGATGTTAGGCATCCTTAAAAAGTAAATTTTATCTCTCTCATAAAAGTATTAGAACAGATGTGACAGGTGAGAGAACATTAGGCAATGTTCATGGGATCCATATTCAGCCAATAGGGTGAAAAGTTATGTTCTGGGGCCAGTAAATGTTGTTCTGATAGTTCTAGGGGTGTTCACTAGCTCTAGGATTCACCAAGGCTATACTTGGAAATGCTCTAATGGGCAATGATTACTCTACTATCTTGCTTCCTTAAAAATTATTTAAATATTTGTTTTGTGTTTCTCTGCACTTACCCCATTGTTTTCTCCTGAGAAAAATATTGTAATCATTCTTATTTCATTTTTTTGTTGGGTGAAGGGTACCTACAGTAGCACTCAGAGTTTACTTTTGGCTCTGCACTCAGGTTTTATTCTTTTTTTTTTCATATTTTTAATTTTTTTTTAATTTTTAATTATGAGAACAAAGATACAAAGAAAGAGGGTAAGGTAAGGTTGCAGTGGAAGGATAATCACCCATAGGCTGAGGAAAGGCTGAGCACGTGGCTGCTGTTTATTTTAAGGTCTCTGGTTGCCCCAGGAAGCTGGTCTCCCAATACGCCTTTGGTCTTAGCGGTGCCTTGGTCTTAGCAGCTCGTCCCTGGAGACTCTTTGGTCTTAGTGGCTCAGGGTTTCCTCGATGTAGCAGCTCAGTAGCAAAGAGGCTAGGAAAGGCTGGTTTATCATCTGTGAAGTTTCTGAGCTGTTGTTTATCCATGATATGTATTTTTCCTTCAAATCTGAACATGAGTCGGACTGGGTGCAGTGAGACATTCATTTCATTCAGTCTTGTCACAATATCCCACCACTGCTTTCTGGCCTTGAGTGTTTCTGGTGACAGGTTTGCTGTAAATTTTACGGATGCTCCCTGGAATGTACTTTCCCTTTTTGATCTTACTGCTTGCAGAATTCTATCTCTATCTGTGGCATTCATCATTGTGACTATGATGTGTCTTGGGGTGTTTCTCCTGGGGTCTTTTTTTAGCTAGTACTTTTTGGGCATGCAGGATTTGGTCACATGTTTTCTTTAGCTCTGGTAGTATCTCTGTGATGATGTTCTTGACTGTTGATTCTTTCTGGAGATTTACTTCTTGGGTCTCTGGGACTCCAATGATTCTAAAGTTGTTTCTGTTGAGCTTATCAAAGGCTTCTATTTTCATCTGCTCATATTCTTTGAGTAATTTTTCCATTGTCTGATCATTTGATTTAAGACTTTTTTCCAATCCCTTCTGCTGTGTAAAGCTGTTATGCATCGCATCTTCCAGTGCACCAATTCTGTCCTCAGCTGCTGTTAAGCTAATCCATTATGTTCTTCAATTCGTCTACTGAGTTTTTCAGACCTGTTATTTGACCTGATATTTCAGTTTGGAGTTTTCTGATTTCTATCTTCATAATCTCTTGATTTTTACTAGTGTTCTGATCTATACTTTCTTTGAGTTCTGTGAACATCCTCCCTATTTCTTCTCTAAACTCCATTTCTGAAAGACTTCTTAGGTGGTTGGGCATTGTTGGGTCATCAGAGTTTCCGTCTTCATTCTCTATGGCTGATGTTGGTCTGCATAGTTTCCCCAATGTCACACTTGTGTTGTGGGTTTTTCTACGTGTTGTGGTGGTATTCATCTGCTTCGATCCCTTATAGGTGGGATTAAGGGGCCCAGCAGAGTCAGCTTTATCCTCAACTCTGGCTCAGAAAGACTCACCTCAGCTGAGGCAAGCTGTCAGGGGATGAATGCCAGAGATCAAAGTTCCCAGGTTGAAGCAAGCTGGGGTAAGCCCCCAAATGTCTGCTGAGCTTAAGGGGCCCAGCAGAGTCTGACTTATCCACAACTCCGGCCGAAAGACACACCTCAGCCAAGATTAATGCAGGAGAAGATCAAAATTCCCAGGTTGAAGCAAGCTGGGGGAAGGCCCCAAATGTCTGCCGCAGGCTTTATTCTTAATGGTGTTCAGATGACCATAGGTGTGCAATGGTTCAAATCTGAATATGTGACTTGCAAGGCAAGTAGTATGTTTATTTTATTGAAAGCTATTTTATTTATTTTTAATTTATATTTATTTTTTACATATTTATTATACATATTATATATATTATATATTCATATTTATTTATTTTATATTTTAGTCTCTATAATTTCAAGACTGATGGGTTATTATTGCTACCATTTCCCATTTATAGTTTCAAATTTGTATCTAAATTGTTGACAATGATCTTCAAAATTATTTATATTTTCATTGGATAAATTGTCTCAAGATCATAGATTTTGCAAACAATTCCAGGTCAGCTAAATGTAGTTGCACATGAATATATAATATGAAAGTAAATATTTCATATTAGAATGCACAGCACATATACACAGTTAAGATTTTTAGAAAATGTGTAGAATATATTAGGGTATAATAATGGACATTTTAGTAGTTCAAACAATTGAATCCAAAAGTAGTTCCCTAATGAAATTGAGATGAAGTCTATAAAAACAATATTTTATTTAGACAACATGGAATTGTCTGGACATTATTGTTCTTAGTACTAGTATTGAGAGATAAACCATGTTGAAGTAAAAGTAAAAAAAAATAATTTCTCTTAAAGTAATATTATTGGTAGTAATTATAATTATTTTATTTAATAGTACTTAATATAAATAGTCAGATCAATATCAAAGCATATTTCTATTAATTTATTAGCTGCCTCAACCTTTAATAAAGAAATCATTAGTTTTTTATCAGAGCCACTAAAATATTTAAGTGAATGTTATCTTAATATATTATTATAGTTAAGAAAATTCCAATCTGGGCTTTACACATAAAGGCACATGTACAGCATTATAATATCTCCATTTTTAAAGTATTTCTATTGATAAATATTTTTATTTTAAATATTTTTATTTTAACCCATCTTCAAAATCTTCTATTGTAACAATACTACTAAACAAAATTTCAGTGGACTTAAAAGAGCTACAAATTTTATTACAATCACATCTTAAATTTCTCTTATGTGAAGTTCAATAATAATTTAACTATTAATTTATTCCATTCTTTATTTGAAAAACATGAGGTTAATAAATCACTAAGTAGTTAATAGAATCAAAGCAGCTATTGAAAAATTAGTAATCAGTATCACATTAAATTAGTTGTCCACCATTCTAATTTCAAGTCAGTATTCCAAATAAATTGATCGCTAGAATAGTGACAAGAATAAAATAGCAGTAATAGTCAAAAGTTAACAAACTTTTATATATTTGGGTTTGGCTCACACAAAGTAGGGCTCAGGGTTTATTCCTGGCTCGTTGCTCAGAACTTGCTCCTGGCAAGCTCAGGAGACCATATGGGATGCCTGGGAGGAACCTGGGTTTATTCTTGGTCTTTAGTTTGCAAGGCAAATGTCCTACTGTTGTTCTATCACTTCATTCCCATTCACAAACTATTTTATTCCATTATAATAGACAATATTAATAACATAGAAGTCATATAATTTAATATTCATGGAAATGTGAAAGACAAACATTGATATCGTTCTTGAATAAAACATTTTAAAAGTTATAAATTTGTACACTTGTGTTAAAAACATAAAAATATTCAATGATGCATAATTATAAATAGATTGATCTCATGAAAAAATAACTCCAATATTAGAAAAAAATACATAGAGTACAGGACAATGTAGGACTAGTCACTGTACAGTTTTCTTATTTTATGGAAGTGTACATTACTCATGATCAAAAGATCTGCAACTATGTGAATTATGTTCAAAATATATTGATGGTATCCTAAACAAAACACTTGCTGAGCACCCATCTGATACTATCAAATTAGGTAGACTTTGAAGAGCATAAAGTTTGTAGATGCATTTTAATCATACGGTAGAATGACAAAAGTCTCAATAAATTAGTCAACAACAAGGGAAAACAATCCCGCAAAACTAAACTATGAAAAAATCCCATCTATATTTTAGTTTCCCTTCATGATTCTACTTAACCATCTTGCTTAAGCTAGAAATGAACTTTTCAAAAATTTATATCCCAACACTTTCTTGACAGCTGCTTTCACATCCTTGTTCCTCAGACTATAGATAAGGGGGTTCAGCATGGGAATCACGACTGTGTAGAACACAGTGGCCACTTTGTCAGTTTCTACAGAGTTGCTAGAACTGGGTCTGCAGTAGATGAAAAGGATTGTTCCCTGGAACACAACAATGGCTGTGAGGTGGGAGGCACAGGTAGAAAATGCTTTGCGTCTTCCCTCAGCAGAACGCATCCTCAGGATGGTGACAAGAATAAACAAATAGGAGGTGAATATGATCACAATAGAGATGATCTCATTGAACGTTGTCACGGTATACACAACAAGTATATTGAGGCTGATGTCAGAACAAGCAATAGAAAAGATTGGAGGCAAATCACAGAAGAAGTGATTAATCACATTCGATCTGTAGGATGGAATTTTAAGAGCTAAACACAAGTGGACCAGAGAACACACAGTTCCACAAAGGTAACATCCAGAAACCAGCAGCATCCGGAGATTCTCTGACATGTTGACTGTGTAGAGTAATGGACTACAGATAGCCAGGAAGCGATCATAAGCCATCACAGCCAACAGGAAAACCTCTGTGATTGCAAACATGCAAAAGAAGTAGAATTGCACCATGCATCCCAGGAAGGAGATGGCTTTCTCCTGTTTTAAGATATTAGGTAGCATCCTTGGCACAATGATGGAGGAGTAGCAAAAATCCACAAAGGACAAATGGCTGAGGAAAAAGTACATGGGGGTGTGGAGTTGTGAGCTGATATGTATTAGTGCAATCATGCCCAGGTTTCCCAAAATGGTGACTCCATATATCAGAAGGAATAAAAATGAAAGAAAAACTCTCAGCTCTGGGGCATCTGATAAACCAACAAGAATAAATTCTGTTATGATAGTACAGTTCTCCTGCCCACTTTCCATTGTATATCAGTAAGATTTGCAAAATAAGTTCAAGAGATTTTGTTTATTCTAAAAAATGAATAACACAGTAAATAAGGTTCACTCACTTCACTGTTTTATCGATTTTCTACCCAACACTGCAATAGAAACATAAATAGACATAATTAAGACATTTTAAAGATTCAGTTGGTAAGAAGTTTTCATTTACCCACATAATTTATTCATCAACCATCAATTTAATTGTTGATTTTATGAGATCCTTCACCACCTATGTTTTATTTTTGAGTTAACTTATCTTTCTTGAAAATTGATAATAAATACAGAAAATGAGACTTTTGTATTCTATGTAATATATATTTTTGTTTAGCCTATGATTAGCAAACATTTTTAATTCATTTTATGAGGCATTCACCAAGTAAGTTCTTTTAGATTACACCTAACAACAATTCCCTATACTTAAAACCATGCATCATGACTACAAATTGAAAGCATTCTGACTGTCGTTATTATTTAATGTATTATATTAGCAATATAAAGATACTGTTTGTTGTTAAATATTTAGATAAATGTAGCTCATATTTCTGTAAATAAATTAGGCCTCATATGCCAAATATTAACTCTGACAATAGAAAAATCTATTATTTATATGAGGTACCATTTTATAGTGTTATAAAGAATAATGCAAGTCAATTAGATTTTAAATGTAATGTATATTATCAATAACATTTATAATAATAATATAGGGGCTGGGAAATTCTCTCAAATTTGAAACATATGTTTCAATTCTCTGTAGCATAGGTTATATGCCCAGATTTTTTTAAGAGGAGCTACACGTGGTTATGCTCAGGGGTTACTTCTCAGTAATCATCCTTGTCTTTGGAGGACCATATGATACCCTGGAGATTGAACTGAGGTTCGTCCTAGGTCACCCACATGCAAGGCAATTAACCTATTGCTGTGCTATCACTCCAGCCCTGATCCTCAGATTTTGAAAGACCTCATTGTCATCCACAATCTCACTACAAGTATAAAAGAATTTATGAAGAAAATGTAAAAATGTTAAACTATGATACATCATACGTGCATTCAAAATTTAACCTATTTAAAGTTATTTGTATTTATGTTTGCCATTTTAATTAATGACCAAAACTAAACTCGGTAGGTATATGTGTATATAAACGAGATCATACATAGAACATGATAAATTCACTTGACTCAAATTCACTTGACTGGAATGTCTACACTTTTATTTTCTTACCATTATAGAAAGATAAATTTAATTTGCATTATAAAAATAAATTTTTGCAGTCTCTCAAGTCCTTCCTTGTTGTTTTATCTTCATGTATTACACAAAAGGCACATAAAATTCATGATTGTCCTTGAGGAAAAGGAAAATGAAGTAGAATGACTTTACTTTCTGAATACCTTTGTAGATTTCATGATGATATCATATATTTTCATACTACAAAAATGAGTCAATTATTTCAGACTGGAAAGTTTACCTTCTATTTTTTCAATATTATGAACTAATTTAAAGAAGATGAAAGCTATGAATATCCCAAAGTCTTTTTTATTATTAATTGACAGAAAAAAATGTGTGTTACTATTTCAGAGTTAAGGCAGGAATATTTACTGAGAAAAATTCAAATGCTTACAACCTCATATAATAACATTGTATTAAGAAGCTAGTTAACAGTCCAAACAACAAAGACAATATTTTTTTTTACTTAATATAGTCAACTCACTTTAGCAGATACCCCAGATCCAAGGAGACAAGTTGAACTCTTGGATATAGAGTGATGATTGTCAAAACTCATTGTCATAAACTCTGGGTTTGAAGACAGTTATTCACATGGGATGGAAAAGAGAAGGAAAAGAATGAAAGATAATATAATAATTTTTAGTACTCTTCTGTGTAACCATCATTGTAATTTTACAGAAAAAAATAAAGTAAAAAAAAACACATTTTAAGAGCAAGTGCACAAAAAGACTTTCTAAAAATTCTCTATAAATTATTTGAGTTAGGCATATCTTGAAAGACATATCTTAAAAGACATATTCCCTTTCTAAGAAAATGTATTAACTTTCAGTCCAAAACAATTCAGGCCTACTTATAAAAACAAACCTGAGTGGCAGATAGTTTGTTCCTGGTGCTAAAGATGTTTAGGTGCATGTGGTACACATCATTATAATTATAATGCAATTGAAACCCCGGGGAATTGGTTTCTTCAAGTTTCAAAGCAATTTTTGTTTGGAGTTGAAACACACAATATCTGACATTGTTATTGAAAACTTTGTAAATTACACTGCCTAAATTAAATAAAAATTGCTGATACTTGTGAAATAAGACATAATTAATCTCTCTGGAATGCCATCGGGGAATATATTAATGCCCTGATGGGTAAAATATTTATAACCTATGTCTCTACATTTTCATTAGACATTCATTATTATTTCACTTTCATAAATGGGCATCTCCTGTTATGATGCCATTTCTGAATGCTATTAATATTTATTATAACCTCTTTCCTATAATATTATCAAAATTCTTAAATTACCACCAAACTCTATTTCTAATGCCATATCAGAATTTCTTCAGAAACTTATAAAGAAAATAAATGTATTAATCAGGAAAATTTCTGTAAGTTTACATTTAATGAGAGGTATATGTTTAGAATTCAATTTAAAAAGCATGCAAATATTAGAACATTTGCACCAATGAGCATACATGTACACATATATTTTTTTCAAGTCAATGTGATTTTGATATATACCAAGAAGTTTTGTCACTGGTAGTTCCATTCAAATTCTGTGGATATATGTCTTTATTGATTTCCAGAAAGTATGAATCAAATAACATTCACACCAACAATGTATAAGTGTTTCTTTCTCATCCCAAACCCAATAACACTAGCTGTTTTGGGCTTGGTGACATTCTCATAAATGTGATGATAAAACTCAACTATGCAAGTACGAATCAATAAGTTGTAATATGCATAATCAAAAATTATGGAATATACTAAACGCAACATTGTAGATTTGCAGCAACATAAATGTAACCACAGGCTATCATACTGAGAAAAATAAATCAGAAGAAAAGTGATAAATGCATAGTTAGGTATTTTACATTTGGAATTTAAAGATACACAAATCAAAGAAGTAATAAAGGGACAAAGTCGGCATAAGTGGAGAAACAATCTACACAACTGAATCGTGAGGGTGAATTGTGAAAGTTGGGGGTTAGTATCCTTGAAAGAGGAGGTACACTGGTGATGGGGGGTGTTAAAATATCTGTAAACTACAGAATTTTAAAACAAGAAATGCTTCTCTTATTATTTTTATTATTATTTATTATTCATGTTTTATTATTTTACACAAGAAGTTATGAAATTATAAAGACACAGACATTGAGTACTTTGTTAAAATCAAATAAAATTTTAGTAATAGAGCCAATTCTACACATTGAAAGTTTTATGAGCATGTCTGGGAAAAGTAGAGCATATCTTGGTATGACTCAAACTTTTACTTCAAACATCTATCACAAATATGAGAGATATTGCAACATTGACAGTGAGCATTGCTTTGTGTCATATACAGTATGGAAGCATGAAATTGTACCCTTGAAATGTAGTTGTAAATAAAGCTATTTCAAGTAAAAAGAAAAGCTGTAAAATCCTTATTCTGTGAAATATGAAAATACTTTTGAGCATAAATACTCAATTCAGTAGTTTTATTTTAATTAATTTTCTGTAGTGTATGTATCTCTATTTTCATGTGTATGCATGTTTCTCTCTATATGTCAAATTTGCTTCATCTTTTCAGGCTGACAAAACTGATGTTGAAATTTAGAAAGGTTTATAGGAGAATATAATATGTCTATCAAAGAACATGCTATTATTTAATATATATAACAAGCAGCACAGAAATTGCAGACCTTATAAATCTAAATTAGAAGGATATTAGTGGGCACACTTGACATAGTCCATTATAACAAAATAAAATAATTGTTTAGCCACAGATTTACCAAAAAATAGCCTAAAATAAAACAATTCTTGTTTATTCAAGTTGGCTTTAATTTCATTTTAAAATGAGAGTTTTTATCAACACTGGAATGCTAAAGGAAAATGAGAAAATAGATCCAAATGATATATTGTGCTATTAAAATTGTATTAAGTGACAATAATTGTGTGTGAAAATAATTGTGTAGTTAATTTATTAACAAGGCAAGAAAACAGAAATGTACTATAAAAATGATATAAGGAAACTAATATATTTATAAATAAAATTATTTTAATTTTGCATTATATATTTATTTTTTCAGATATTTTATGAAGTAATTATTTGTAGTGCTATCTACATTCATATATATATGTTATGAAGCCCAAATCCATATGAGTGTTATAATAACCAAACAAGAAATAAACAAAAAAGAGAAGAAACAAACCTTAAACATATAAGTACTTGTTGAAATCTTATTCTATATGTAAAGTACATGAGAAGCATGTATTATTCCTTGTAAAATAGTAATACGTTTAAAAATTGATGACAATTTCTAGATTATATATTGCAAATTTGAATAATAATAGGTCTTCATAAAGTTTATATGGTTTAACAACAAACTAAATCTATGTCTTAATACACTAATAAGGTATAAATAATGGAATACATAAACATATGAAAATTAAACCTAGATGTCAATATTAGCTTCTACATATTTATTTGTGGGAAGGTTCCACTTAGCCATGCTCAGAATTTATGACTGGATCTGTTGTCACATATCACTCTGAGGTGGGCTCAGCGATTAAGGTGAGGAGTCAGGGATTAAACCTGAGTTGGGCATGAGCAAGAGAGGCACTATTGCCCACTACTATTACCCTAGTCCCTAGAAAGTTGTCTTTTAATATGCTACACATTACCTGTATAACTTGAAGGGGCCCTAAAATGTGAATTAAAAAATTAATTCTTAATATCCTACATACCTACATACATGTTGTACTCCAATAACGTGGATAATCCATCCACCCCTCACCAACTTTTGTATTAAGAGTTGAGCTTTCCTAATGAATGACTGTAGCTCCACCCCGGAATACAGGTAACTGAGACCCACCCATTTCTGAGTGGGGTCTTGGGAACCGGAGATGACCTGTAACTTTACCTGCAGATCCTGCCCATTTCCTGGGAGGGGTCTGGGAAAGGTATTTAAGGACTCTGACCCAGAGGAGAGGATCTCTTTTTGTCTTTGGCTTTTGCCCCGTTGGATCTTTACAAGTTTGAAGGTCAGAGGAAAGATGGCTGAGAGAATTTAAGATGCAGGGCTAGCTAAGAATAGCTGAATGCTTAAATGGTTATGATATAGGGCACACATGTGGTGGCTAGGATGAATAAAGCTGTTATTTCCTGAAGCCTGCATGTGAGTGAGATTTCTACCCGCTGCTCTCATGAACCTCCAGACCCGAGGATTAATCGGGGTTGTGGAGCCAAATGGTCCAGAGCCTAAAGACAGAGGCCTCCATCCACCATCCAAGCCACTCATAAGGTCTAATTTACAACAAATGACATCTATGAAAACATTTTGGAGCTCACTTTACGAAGACCTTCTTTGACATCCTTATTCCTTAAACTATAGATTAAAGGATTCAGCATGGGGATCACTACTGTGTAGAACACGGTGGCCACTTTGTCAGTATCTGTAGAATTTCCTGTATTGGGCCTGCAGTAGATGAAAAGGATTGTTCCATGGAAGACCACAATGGCTGTGAGGTGGGAGGCACAGGTGGAGAAGGCTTTGCGCCTTCCCTCTGCAGAGCGCATCCTCAGGATAGTGACAAGAATAAACAAGTAGGATATGAGGATGATGACAATGGTGCTCATCTCATTGAAGGTGGCCAAAATATAGAGCAATAGTTCATTTATACTGACATCAGAGCAAGCAAGAGATAATAGTGGAGGTATGTCACAGAAGAAGTGGTTAATCACATTGAATCTGTAGGATGTGATTTCAAGAGCTAAACACAAGTGAACTAAAGCACATACAGTCCCACAGAGGTAGCAACAAGACACCAGCCCCACACATAGATTCTGAGACATAGACACTGTGTATAGCAGTGGGTTGCAGATGGCCACAAAGCGAACATAGGCCATCACCGCCAGGAGGATAATTTCAGTGACCACGCAGGTGCAAAACAAGTAGAATTGTGTAGCACACCCCAGGAAAGAGATGCCCTTTTCCCCATTTATGATATTAGCCAGCATCTTTGGCACAATGACAGTGGAATAACAGAGATCAACAAAGGACAAATGGCTGAGGAAAAAGTACATTGGGGTGTGAAGTCTAGAGCTAATCCGAATCAATGTGATCATGCCCAGGTTTCCCACGACAGTGACCCCATAGATGAGGAGAAACACCAGAAACAGCAAAACTCTTAGCTCTGGAGCATCTGTTAATCCCAGAAGGATAAACTCTGTCACAGAGGTGCAGTTTTTCTCGCCCATATCTTCATTTTATGATCGTAAAATGCTCTGCTCTTAAATACATTTTCTTTTCCATATCCTAAAAGCCATACAGAAAAAGGACCATTATTGTTTCAGAAATTTAAAAGAATTTTGACAAGGCAACATAGTACACACACTAAAAATATTTTCACATTCACAAGTTCATATATAATCTCTAAACTTTTCCTCAAAAATTTAAATTGTAGCTATATGTTTTTAATACAACATGTATTATATTAAGTGCATGTATAGTACTTTTGAAAGGCAAATAACCCTCTTTGCCTTGCCAGCAGTTTAAATTCCGCTAGAATTTTTGAGTCTACAAATTAATGAAGAATCATATAGTAACAATCTTTTTTCACCCAAAGTTAAGTGAGCATAGCACAGTAAATCTCAAAATTCACAATCAATAATTTTTATTAACATTCTTAGAATGTAAAATATGACAAGGTACATATATTAACATGTTCATTAGAAAATATCATGCTGCTTAATTAAATTCCAAAAAATTCAAAATTATGTTCATTGTCAATTCCAATGTTTTAAGACTTTCTGTTATAAATGACCCTGAAAATCTATAAGAATTTATGCATTGAATAAATCAAAGTAATTTAAATTGACTTGAAGAACTAATTAAACTTAAGTTTGAAATTAATAATAAAATTCAGTTTTCATATTGCTATACTTTTATGGTAGTAAGACATAAAGATTCAAATTAAAAGGATAGTTATAATTCTTTATCTTTGAAATATATGCTGCCATTCAATTATGTTGTTTTGAGTTTTAAATATATGAATGTATACTTAAAACAAATTTATTATAAAAAACAGATTAGAAGTTGCAGTGTAAAAACAAGTAAAATATAACATCTGTATATGTGTTGAGGTGAAGACATAATAATGAGTAATCCTGAAACATCAATAATTTTTTTAATTATATTTTACAGCAATATGAAAACTTGTTTGAATTTTCACAATTTTTTGAATGAAATAAAATGGGAGAAAGTTAGTTTCTATTAATAGCATTCAAAGTTTTTAACATATAAGAATAGTGCCAGGGGAAATTAATAACACTTTTTTCTTCCTTCTATTCCCTGATAAATACATTTATTAATATATAGGGAAAAAAGAAATATCACTCAAACCCTATACCCATCTTATCTTCCTCTTTCTGAAATTATTTAAAATTTGAGGAAGATAGATAAATTAATAAATACAGCTGTAAATCAAATCAAAGTTTTACTTATACAGTCTCTTCAATGATCTAAGAGAGTTGTATTTTGCTAGTTCCTTTAATAACAATTTCTTTATTAAGTACCATAGTTACAAACATATTCATAATGCATTTCAGTCATAAAATACATACCCCCATTTTCCAATGCAACTTTCCTGCCACCAATGTCCCCTATTTTATTTCCCCCATTCCCTGCCTGTCTTTGAGAGAGGCATTGTATTTCTCTATCATTGTCATGGCAGTTGTCTGTGAAATAATTTCTCTAACTGCCCTAACCACACTTTGTGTCATTATTTGAATAAAGTTAATATTTATTTTTAAAAAATACTTCTTCAAGTCTCACTTTAAAAAATGCTGTTTATGATTACTTATAATAATGTGGCACTGAAGCTAATTTGAACCCCAGTGGACAATTTCTGGGGCAAATTTTTTCAGCACCAAAGAGAGAAGTGCTGCTATTATCTTGTGGGTACAAATTTATGAGGTTGCTGAACACTTATAAATATCCAAGAAACATTCACTGCAATTACATATATGACAAGAACACATGCAAGCATAAAATTATTTGTCACCAAATCACCACTGAAACAAGGTTGTGAAATCTGCTTAGGAGACACTTTCACATCATTTTTCCAGGAAAAAACACTTCAAAAAATACTGCTTTCTACTGCAGAAACAATACCCATATCTGTGTGTTTCTACTTGGATTCTGAAAGCATTTTATTACCTTTCACAGCATTAGAGTGTCCCTTCAGTGAATGCCACTGCTTTCATTACCATCTTCCACACATGAAATATAGAGTAGTAGGAAGAAACTATTAGCCAACCATACACCCAATTTGTTTACATCCTTTTCCCTTTCACATTAAAAGGTAGAAGATTTTGGTGCTATAATGAAATACTATATTTAAAATACCTAATTCTTCTACACATTAAACTATCCTTATTTTTTAAATAGTAGATATAGAAAAGAAGACCCTTTTCACTAAGAAACACTCAAGATTTAATCATTTTAAAAACATTGTCTAGTAGAGAAGCAAAAAGACAGAGTGGAAAATGCCTAATTTAGTTCCCTTCATGATAATCTATAATCTTATCTAGGACTAGAACAAATACATCACATGATAAGAAAAAATAAGTCTCTCAACCGCAGAAAATGTCATTCATATTCTCTCCCGTGAAAAAACAAAAGAAAACAAAAAAAAACAACAAAAAAATGTTATCTAGCCAACAAACCTGTAGCATAAGCATTGCTTCCTCTATTTCTGAAGATGCTATGAGGAAAAAGTTACTGGCTTTATGTTTTTTGTATATGCCTCCCTGGGGCCAAAAGCAATCATTGATCTCTGTGGAACAGTAGCAAGGGATGAAGAAAACAACACCATGCTGGCACTCAATTAACTCAATTGCAATTCACAAGCTTTTCGAGATTGAATGTTAAGATAAAATAACACAAATTGGTACATAATATTATATATTAGCTTGATACCTCCTAGAGTTCACGACGAATTGCAGAGCATCATATATCGCAAAAAACATTGTTCTATGAATCGAGGATATTTCTTATAGAACAGAGAAATAATACAACCAGTTGGACATTTATTTGTTTTACCTGCAGCTTATATGTGATCCCAGCATTGCATATAGTTCTGAGAACCAACCAAGAGTGACTTCTGAGCACAGAGTTGAGAGTAATCTTTGGTCAATGTACTTTGTTGCCCAAAAATGAAAAAA